>ML107420.1:0-37654 GCA_003697995.1 Taxidea taxus jeffersonii | reverse complement strand
GGTTGGGCCACCACGATGCTGTCTCAGAGCCCTTGACCAGGAGCCAGGCAGGTCCTGCCCTTACAGGTGGTCAGGCAGCACAAGCAGTGCCATGCTTGCTCTGACCAGGCCAGTCCTGACTCTGAAGGCTTCTTGCCATCACACTCCCTGCCGTGTGGCCTTGGACAAGTTCCTCCATGCCTATTCCTGGCCTGCAGAGGATCGGACACGATGCCCCAGGACCTGTCAGATGCTTGGCACGGGGTCCAGTGTGAACCCCTCCTTCCTGGGGCAGGGCAGGGCTCTACCCTCAGCCTTGGGAGCCCAGGGAAGATGAGGGGGTAGTGGCTGTGGCAGCAGGTGTGCACCCTAAGGAGGAAGTCTCTGGGGAGAGCTCTCTTCATGTCCCGAAGTTCCTCCTTTTGTGCTTCCGCAGATTGGCGCAGAGATAGTCATTGCTGCATGGACCCACGTGATAAAGGTGATAAAGGGTTGACGTGGGGGCCTCGACCCAGCTGGTCCCTGAAGACACACAGGAAGTGGCCACTGACATGGGCAGGTGTGAGTCTGGCAATCTAGAATCGATGGAGGAACCATCGGAAGGCCCCAGTTTCCTCCCGTGACAGTGACCACAGGGCCTGGGAGAGGGGCTGGAAGGACTGGGGGAGCCTAAGGGGTGAGTGCCAGGGATGCCCCAGGCTGGAGGGAGGGGGGTCTGGGTGTCTGGGTGTTGGAGGACCTGGCCCCTGAGATTCCTTCCTGAGGCCACGTGGATCCCTCCATATGCACCAGCTGCTGGGGCTTCTGCAGCTTCAGGCTTCCTTCCTCATGGGCTGTGACCAGCCCTGCCCTAGGGGAGGAGCCCACAGTTGCAGACCGCCCTGCCAGGCCAGGTGACACTGGCCTGTGGTCCTGAAGTCCTTCTTCAGGGGGACATCTCGAATTTCTTTCTGGCAAGAAGAAAGGGCTTCCCTTGCTCTCTCGTGGTTGTGCAGCCAGATTTTACCAAGCAAAGTTGGTCCTACTTAAAAACCCTCTCTGGGCGGTGCGAGGGACGGGGTTCTGAGCTGCGAGGCCTTGCGGTGAGCTGTCAGCTTGGAGCCAAAAACCTGGGGAAGCATTCCACGGTTGATATCTGGGCTCAGGTGCTGTGCTATGCCATTTACACTTTTAAGAAAGAGAGTCATCCATCCATATACTAACCCTATGGTGACGTCCATGGCCAGGTGGGCATCTTGAACAAGCAGGGACAGGGCAGAGCTGTGAAGTATGGGGTAGGGGTGGATGACATTTGCATGTTTCACGAAGCTCCATGCTCATTCACGGTTGACTCGAAGATTTGAAAAGAGCAAGCCACTCGGCCAGGCTCAAACACACGTTTCCATTGCCAGGTCAGGAAGGCTCTTTGCTGAGACCAGGCCCAGGAGGGGCCTAACAGGTGTGCAATGGGGGGGCTTGCCAGGAGCAGGTCCCAGCACCTTCCCTGCCCAATACTACCTGGCAGGAGGGACTGGGGGAGATGTGACCCCCTGGCGTTGCTTTTCAGCCCATCACAGATGCTGTGGGGACTCTGACACCATCCAATCACCAGCCAACAAGGGGCTTGCCCCCAATCAGCCAATCCCTGTGTGTACCCCAAAATCCTGGCTCCTCCAGAATCTCTGGGTGGATGCAGGTACCTGGGCTGGGAATATTCAGAGCACCCCACGCACCTGAAGCTGCCCTTTACATCAAGAGGCCAGGCCCAGGAGCCCTTCCCTGAGCTCAGACCATTTAGGACGTGTGCACTCGAAGACCCAGGGAGGAGAGTGAGGCGGGGTCAAGGGGAAAAACCGGACATCAGCATCCCAGCCAGTAGAGACGGTTCTGGGTGCTGGGGAGGACGCCCCATGGCACAAGGGGTAAGAGGACAGAAAGAAGTCTGCCCCTGGAGGTGGGGGCAGAGGAGGAGGGTCTGACTGACTCAGGACCAGCTGCCTGCTGAGGGGCAGACCCTGCCTCACCCCAGGGGACCACAGCCAGCCTAGACTCCAGGAGCCCAGGGAGCAGCCGCAGGCGGATGGGGTGGGGGCCCCAGGAGCAGGAGATGGAGGCACAGCCATCGCTCTCCCAGGGAGACCACAGCTGTGTGTGCACACACGTGCCCATAGGCAGGGGTGTGCATGTGCATGCAGGACCATGGGTGTGCGTGTGTGCATATGCAAATGTGCACACACATGGGCGTCCATGTGCTCGCACATCAGAGGCTGGGCCGCTCCAGACCAAGCCAGCAAACAAGGGCCAGCTCTTCCTTCTCCATCTGAGGGTCCCTCTCCAGGAGGGCAGCTCTGGATATTCCTTTTTCCTTTAGCCATTGGACCCTAAAGCTCAGAGCACCGAGCCCTCAAGCTTTTAAGGACCTATGAAACTGGGGAGAAATACCCTTTATTAGATCCAAACTATGGAAAGAAAATTGCTTTTGAGCTTCTGGGCTACCCTCCAGGGACACCCCCCCAGGTGTTTGTTTTAGCGATTTCTTGGGAAGGATGTGTTCCCAAACATGCTTCCACCATAGCCAAGTCTCTTTGTCCTCGCCCCCATTCCCCAGGCAGAGATGTCCAACACCAGCTGACCCCCTCTTCAGCACCTCCCCACTGAGCTGGCCCGGACGTCCGTGAGAGGTGCCTGGGATGAGCTGGGCCCCACCAGCCGCCACAGCCAAGGGCCTCAGGCTGAGAGGCCAGTGGGGAGCCTTGTCCTTCCTGCTCAGGCCTGGGACTTGGGAGTCAGTCCAGCCTACCTTGTGTCCCCCTGGTGCCCCCGCCCCAGGGAACAGGGTGGCAGGAGTGGAAAGCAGTCAGACTTCCTTGGCACTTGCTGGCCCAGTCTATGCGTTCCCTCAGAGACCTTTGAGTCTGCTCTGAGCTGAGTTTTCCTGAGGTTCACACTCGACACTGACTCAAACTCAAAACAGTGACTGCCCGCCTACTCACAGCTAACTGGCTGGTGTTGGGTGGCTGTTACCCTCCCTAGGCTCACAACCCCTCGGCTCCCCACCCAGCAAGGGAGGAACCTGTGGCCAGTTGGTGCTGAGCGCCGTCCGGCTTGTGCTGTGATGATGCTCACCAGACCTCATCCCTAGCGTCCCTTGAGGACCCCAGCCCACGCCCTGTAACCTTCCTCCTGGTCACTTGGGACCACACCCTGGGTCACCTGACCCCCCAGGTCTCCAAGGACTGCCTAGGATGGGGGTGACATTTCTGGGCAGCTTCAGTGTGGTCATCTATGTGTTCACCTTCCCAAGTAAGCCCGAGGCCTGGTTGTGCCCAAGGTGATGGCCCAGAGGATACGGGCTCCACAGCTGTTAGTGGCCCATCGGGCGGACCAACCTAGACACCCACCAGCTAAGCTGGGTCCCCAGGGGAGGGTGTCCCCGGGCTGGGTGGGCTGGCCAGGCCCTCATACGTGCATCTTGGGGCCACCCCAGCGGGTGGTCAGGAGGTCTGAACCAGGAAACCAACACCCAGCAAAAGCAGGCATCTGGGTTGGTGCCATCCTTCTGGAGGCCCCCGCCCGGCCCAGGTGTGAGGAGGAGCCCGTGGGACCTGCCTCCCAGAGTCCCCGAGGAGACACCCAAGGCCCAGGGACCCTGCCTCCACCTTCCTGTGCGTGGGGATGAGCCTGCTTCACGTGCTTCCTGTGATAGCCAAGACATCATCACATCCGCTCCGGGAACTATTTTTAACTGATTTATGTATTTCGTGTATGAGGAAGACATCGACTTCTGATTCAGTTCGTTTTACAGGAAAGTGTCGCAACCATGCTCAGCTCAGCAACATTTACCACCGCAGAGCAGCAGGGGAAGCCCACCTCAGCAGCAGCGTCTGACAAGAATTAATGAAGTTGGAAATGTCAGGCAGGCTCGATGCCACTCATTCTGCAAAGGGGGAAACCAGGAAGGCCTCCTCCTGTGGGACCCAACAAGCCCCTCTCAGGAAAGAGCATCCCCTCTGCTCTCGCACAAGCCTTCCAGCACTGACCGCATCAAGCTGGTTCCTGGCTGTGGGGCTGGAGGGCTGCCCGGTGACCAAGGGGCCAAGGGCCCCTTCTTGAGGCGAGGGTCTTCAGGATGCTGTCGCCCATCCCCTCCTCTTTCAGACAAGGAGAGGCTCAGGGAAGGGGTCCCGCCAGGTGGTTTGGGCCTGTGGCTCCTGCTTCCTGAGGGAGCTCCATCCCCCAGCAGCCCAGAAGGACCTGGTGCGCTCCCCGCAGTCGCGGCCTGGGAGGGTCATCACTCCATCCCCATAACTCACACACCCTCAGTTCCCACTCTCAGTCGGGACTCTATTTCTCTCACTTTTCTTAACCTCTCCACTGTCTCATTTGGGCCCAAATTAACAGTGGCTTTTTTCTTCTCTTCTCTTCTCTTCTTCTTTCTTTCTTTTTTTTTTTTTTTTTTTACCACTTTCTTAGCCCCAGGCTCCCTTACACAGTCTTCCACCAGCAAGCGCCAGACTGCTGGGCAGCTGTGAGCAGGGAAACGGCAAGCAGCCGAAGCAGCAGGGGAAGAGGAGCTGGAGGAAGGCAGAGAGGCTCAGGGGCCAGTCCCAGAGGCTGTCCAGAGAACAAAGGACATGTTCTCAGAAAACAGGCAACATGCGAATGTGGAGGATTGGGACTAGGGTCTCAGAGGTCAGCCCCAAGCCAGCCCCAGTGGACATAGCCGGGAGTCAGGCCAGACAGCGAGGGTGTCATCCCCCAGGAGCCACACCCCAAGGGAGGGCATCTACACTGGGCTTCCAACCCCCAGAATTCAGTCTTCCAGGGGCCGGCAATTACCTGTGCCAGCCTGTGGGACATTTTCCTCTCTCAGTGCATGCCTGGGCTACCTACCCACAGAGCAGGGAAGACTGGTCCATTACCCGGCTTTCATGGGTGAGAAGGCTTGACCTTGGGGTATCAGTCAAAGGATACCTGAGCAGCCCTGTTTCTGTACCCAGCTCCATGCTCTCTCCTTGGCAGAAACATGAACTTCCATGCACTTCCAGATCGCAGGACCTCTCCAGACTTGTCAGAATCTGGCTGGCATGACCACATGGTGACTGTTTTCCCCCCAGAAGCCCCCAGCAATGGGGATGTCTCTATTCCAAGGTCATCAGGGCACACTCACCTGGAGGCTGCCTATCTTCTTCCCTTCCCAGACATACCTCACCCCCTCCCGTCTTCTGGAAGAAGCAGGAAGAACTCCAGAGTCTGGGAATTGCTTGGAGGCTGGGGAGACCCTAGGACCTGCTGTGGGCTCTGTCAGACCACCTGACTCATTTCCAAGTGGTTTGCACAGAGGTGCTAATTCAGTCTGCACAAGAAGCCTTTTGGAGAAGAGGAAACTGAGGCTGGAACAGACTCAGGAAGTGGCCGGCACCCCCGCCGTGCGGGGCAAGGCATGGACTGCAGCCCAGGAAGCCCAGCCCAGAGCCCGTGCTCCAAGCCTCTACATTATAATTTGAGTCCTCCAGGGCTCCTGATATCTCAGATTTAATGTGGCAAAATGGTTCCACTCTGTCTCACCCCATACCCAAAATAAACGCAGAGAGATTAAAGGCAAAAAGTATAATTACAAAAGAGCTACAAGAGAATAGAAAAGTGCACACTCCCAGGAAAACAGGCAAGATGCAGAATCTAAGCCTTAAGGAAACAACTGACTAAGGAAACAGAGCTGACTACAAGAAATCCGAGGACTTGTATGTGAAGGAGAAAACCCCCTAGAAAGCTAACATGTGAAGCAAGAGACGGGAGCAGTATCTGCAAGGTAAGCCCGAGTGCTGAGATTTATCATATGTAAAGAGCACCCACAAGTCAGTAAGGAAAAATCAACAACCCAATCAAAAATTGGCAAAGGAGAACAAAAGAATATATAAAACATCTTAATGAATACACACGTTATTCAGTCCCCATTATTCACAGGAACGAGAAGTTGAAACATTTGATGACCAGATTCGGTGTCGGTGATGTGAGGGAAAGGGGGCACATTCACAAAGCATGCGCAAGGGTGTAAATCAGAGATTTGGAACCTCTACCAGAAATTTAAATGCGCGCATCCTGACACCCCAGCCCCATGGAGAGATGTCTAAGACGCCCTGCCGGCCACAGCCAAGTCCTGACCACTGCCCCACGGGGACAAGCCCCAAGCTTTTGCCTTCTGGGAAACCCAGCTGTCATGGAGAGCTCAGAGCCCATCCGAAAGACTGGGGGGCCACCCTGGTCACCTGGGAGGGAGGCCATCCCTGCCTGCAGACCCCATATTCAGCTGCCCTGAGGGGCTCTGGGGGCAGGCCTGGGGTGTGGTGCCGTCTCTGCTCCACGCTCACCAGGACCTGTAGAGGAGAGGGAGGCCCAGAGAGGGTCAGAGACTCTGTGAGCTCACACAGGAGAAGGCGACCAGTGAAGAACCACACCTCCCTGGCCACGGGGCCAGCAGACACTTCAGGGTTGGCGTGGGCCCCGCCATGGGGAGGGATGGGCCACGAGGGTTAGCGTGGGCCCCGCCATGGGGAGGGACCGGCCATGGGGAGGACTCAGGGTGCCAGCTTCACCGTGCTCTGCAGGCAGCTTCCCTGTCCCTCCACACGCTGACACTGTGAGGTCTGTCGCTTGCTCCTCCCTCTACAGGCAGGGCTCCGTGGCCACTTGGACGGAGCTGGAGTGGACAGATTCGTGGCCCTTCTCTCGGGACTGATTTTAAATCATAGGAAGGAGCTGTGGTGGCTCTGCCTTCCGGAGAGTTTCATCTCGAACTTGTACGCCCTCTAAGGCACTTATTCCATCCAGATGCCTCTGAAACGCGCTCTACGCTCAGACCGTCCTGGACGGGGGTGGGCGGCCTGGGCAGGGTTCCCATCTCGTGAGTCAGGAAGCGGGGTCTAAGGAGGGCGCGCCCCCCCTCCCCGGGAAATGATGTGGGACTTGTTCCAGGTGCTTTTCCAGCCCAGTGCTCCTGGGCTCCAGGGACGGTGTATGGGGCTAGTGGTGGGGTACGGGGTCAGGGCTGCCGTCCAGCCTTCCTCCAGCCCCAGGTTCCTGACCTACACTTGGGTGCTGCCTGTCCCTCCTCATTCACCCTGGTATCATGGGGCCCAATCTTCCCAGGAAGTATCCTCTGCCCACCAAGAGCTTAGGAGGCCACAGGCCAAATGCTCAGGGGTGGGTGGATAAGGAATGGCCCTGGGACAGTTGACCACAGTGGACCCTCCTACAGAGACGATCCCTGTGTGGGGCCCTGGTGTGTGACACGGTGCCACGGGGACACCCTATACTCCTGTTCCCTCTATTTCCGACCTGGACCTCAGAACACTTCCAGAAGCTGCCCCTTCCCTCCACTCTTACCAATCATCTCTCTCCTGGTAGCCCCCATGACGTATTCTCCATGGGGAGGCCACAGGGACACTGAACACCTGGGCCGGATGGCATCTCTTGTGCTCGCTGCCCTGCCAGGCACCCAGCTCCGGGTCAAACCACATCCCCTATGGCCCAGCAACTCACAGGACCCCACACATCCCCCAGGGCCTACACTACCCCCAACATCCCCATGACCAGGGGCCTACGGCACCCACACATCCCGCTGGGACTCGGGGACCTACATGACTCCCTCTCTCACAGCATTGACTGAGCCTGGTCTTCATGGCACAACCAGGTTGGAGAATGACGAACTGAGGGTACTTCCCCCTCATTGTCCCAGAAGCCGACCAGGACTGCCATGGGGCCACCACCACTTGGCCTGGGAACACACCTCCTGTACACACTCACCAGCTGGAGGGTGGAGGCCCCAAAGGTGCCAGGGCCCTATTGGCCTGGGCCTCCCTCAACCAGACCCCACCCACCCAGGAATCCTCTCTCCCTCTCTCCCACAGTCAGTCCACTGCCTGGCCTGCTCCTGCTCACCGGGCAGATAAGACTGCCCCCGCCCCCCACAAGCAGCCCTGGGGCAGGCCTTAATGACCCCACCACTGCCCTGATCATGGACTCGTGAGGTGAGTTCCTGGATGGGTTGCTGAAGCACCCATGGTGTGCCCATGCCTGGTCTAAGGAAGAGCTCCTGCACACGCAGCCTCACCCAAGGTAGAGGGGGATCCCTGAGGGGAGGGAGTCAGGAGAGGTGACCCAGAGGTTGGGGACATAGAGGAGGCACTTACCCACCCACATGGCCACCCCACCCCACCCAGCAGAAGGCACAGCTCTTCCCCTGGGTGATATCAGGTGCCCACCCTTCTGCAGACCAGCCTCAGTGAGTGAGGGGTGTCTGGCCTCCTGTTCACCCCCAGCTCAAGGCACCTCAGGCCACCTCACCTGGTTTCTCAGATGAACCAGGTCTCAGAGCCACCAAGGGCAGGCAGGATTTGGCCAGGCCTCAGATATGGTCCTAGAACTTTAAGAGTCAATTACCATTTAAGTTAACTTGGCCCAGAACCCATATTCCACTCTAAACCAAGGTTGAAGGCGGCCTCTCATCCCCAACTAGGGGTGTGTCTGCAAAGAATGACCACAAACCGGGGTCATGTCCCAAAGACACAGGCCCCAGTTTCCTCCCGTGACAGTGACCACAGGGCCTGGGAGAGGGGCTGGAAGGACTGGGGGAGCCTAAGGGGTGAGTGCCAGGGATGCCCCAGGCTGGAGGGAGGGGGTCTGGGTGTCTGGGTGTTGGAGGACCTGGCCCCTGAGATTCCTTCCTGAGGCCACGTGGATCCCTCCATATGCACCAGCTGCTGGGGCTTCTGCAGCTTCAGGCTTCCTTCCTCATGGGCTGTGACCAGCCCTGCCCTAGGGGAGGAGCCCACACTGGCAGACCGCCCTGCCAGGCCAGGCGACACTGGCCTGTGGTCCTGAAGTCCATCAAAGAACATCAAACTGACATTCCAGCTGAACCCAAACTCGCCTAAATTCCCACCCTGGAGCCCATCTCAGGTTCCCCGTCCATAGAGGAAGACGCTGGCCTCCGTGAAGAAACAAAGGGCCTGGCTGACAAGGTCTCCTGACTCCACACCTGGCCCCACCCAGGCCCCCAGCCCATGCCCCACGTCCACCCAGGCTCCTCCTGCCCCTCGCAGGGGCCCCACCATCCTCCCTGGGCTCGTGACCCACAATCAGGCAAGTTTTTCAGCAACGCTGACACAACCTGCAGTAGGACTAGAGTCTCCCAACCTTGTCCTACCCAGGAAGCAGGTGTCCCCCTAACTCACCTGGCCGTTCTCGCAGACCTTGCTTCTCATGCCCAAGGTGAATGCCCCCTTGCAACTCTGGGGTCTTTCTGGATTCTTGCCCTGACCCTGACCTTCAATCTCACCCGGCAGCAGAAACCCCTCTGCTCTCCCACACCCGGCCCAGCCCCAGAAGGCCTCCAGCCTCACCTGAGTCAGATTCCTTTCTGGCTCTATGCGGTGGTGGTTGTGCCCAGCTCACCTCAGAGGTGCCCAGGCTGCAAGGGGTACAGATTTAAGCTCATTCCAAAGGGTGTACCCTTGGACCCGCTGGGCCTGGCCGCAACTTCATGTCCATTACCTGGGTTGGGTGGGGCAGATGCTGGGCTCTGCCCATGTCTGAAAGCAGCTGGGGCCTCACCAGGCCACAGCCCCCCAGGCCCTGCTTGGGCACCCTGTCAGGCCTACTCAGGCCCCAGGGTTGGGCGTGGTGTTAGAAAAGGTAGCCCTTGTCACTACAGCAGTGCCCACACACAGGGTGCTGGCCCCAAATGCCCCTGGGGGTGAGGCACAGCCTGGCCCCCTGCCCCTGTGGCCATGCTCCCCCGCCCCTGCTTGGAGACCCCTCTAGTGCAGCCTGGGCCTCCTCATTCCTTGGCCTCCTCTCTGTCCTGAACTCAGAAGCCCCTAGCTCTAACTGAGGCCATGCTCCAGGCAGAAACTGACCCTCCCAACGTTACATGGGGGTCTGGGGACATGCACAGGGAGAGCCCCATGGGCCCTCAGGTCCTTCCCATCTGTGCAGGAGCCAGGGTCTGGATGCCAATTGCCAGAGCAGAGCAAGGCCTGGCTGACCACCAGGGGCCCCCCGAGGAGCCAGTGCTATCTCAGGAACCTCTGAGGAAAGGGTCTATCCTCAGGACCCCTCCAAGGGTGATCCAACCCTAAAGCATGAGGACGTCTGTTGCCATCTTCACCTCCTGACCTGGGTAGCACACACCTCAGGGCTCCCAGGCAGCTCCTCCAGAGGATGGGAGAAGACGTTCAGGGAGCCCAGAGATATCGAGGGGGCCGAGAAAGCCTGGGGTCTGGGCACTCCAGAGGAGGGCTGTGGGGCAAACACCCTTATCAGAGTCTCCACCCCCTGAGGCCTGGCCGAAGGAGGATGGGATGGCTGTCCCGACTGGGCAGGGTGGACAGGGAGGGACGCAGCCACAGGGCCAGGGCCACACCCCAGGTCTCCAGCACAAGCAGCAGAAGAGGGTTTCGATCCCAGCAATCCCACTCATTCCCATGGGGACCCAAAAGATTTTTATTTCGGGACATTCACATGTGTTAAAACAGGAAATAAAGTCTTTGAGAAACAGCATCCCCCACACACTCCTGGGGCAGTAGGCTCTTCCTGTGGCCTCAGCCCCACCCGCCTCCACATGGCCCCGGGGAGGGACCCCCAGGCACGGCCCACGTCCTGTCCAACCCCTGCGTTCCTGGGCTGCTTGTTCTCTGAAGCATTCCCACACGTGCATGGACACACCCATCTGCACACACGTGTGGGCATACACATACATGCTTGCACACATGCACCAGGGCTGGGCTCTGAAGCCCTATGTAGCCACTGGGGCTGTGTGGGCTCACAGGGCACAGGGGTAAATGTGGGGGGTGTGGTTGGAGTTTTGAGCAACTCTGCCAAGGGCTCCCTTGCAGTGAACAACTCTTCCCACGCCAGGATCCCACCCACAGCTGCCCCATCCTGACCCTCAGAGGGCTGCCCACAGCTGGGGAGCACAGGTCTGTCCCACTCCGCAGCTGGGCGCCTGGGACCAGCCGGTGGGGGAATGTGATGGTAAGTTTCCATCTTTTTTAGACCCACCACCCTCGGTGTGATGCTATCACGGAGTCGGTCACAGATGTTGGGGGTCAGTCACCATCTCTCTGTGGAGTTGACGCTACTGCTCTTACCTCCTCTTCTATTTGGGAAACGCCATCAGAAGGGCCACTCACCCCTTTCTGGGACCATGTTATTGAGGTGGCTGGCATGGCAACACCTCTGGACGAAGCCCCCGCTGACCATGGTGGCCACCCCAGAGAGGGTTGTGGCCCCCCCCAACACTCCAAGTGGCCGCTGTGATGGGCTGGGGGCTCACAGGCCTCGGGAGGTATTAGGACTACCTGTTGGAATTCCACCTAGATCATCCTGGTGGCTCGGAGGCCTCTGACTGAAGTCAGGCTTCCCGGGAACACGTGGGCACCAGTGGCCTTTGGTAGGTGGCCTTTGTGGACTGAGCTCCCTGGCAGCTTCCCCGTGTTATGCCCCCACTGCCCACCACCCTTGCCACATGGAAGGGCCCCACTGGCTTTACAGCCCCAGGGATGGCTGTGCCCGGGCCTGTCCTCTCCTCTTCCCATCCCAGCAGGGCCTGGTTCCCCCCTTGTGGCCTCAGCATCTGGGACCTCCATGTCCCTCTGTAGACAGAAGAGATTTTAAGAAGGATGGACAGGCAGGGAAATGACCAGAGGTGGGGGGGTGTCCCTCGGTCACACAACTTGCCCCACACACCCTGTCCCCCTAGCCCACTGTTGAGAACATCTTCACAGAAAGCACAGTGCTTCAGGGTCACCCTGTCACGGTCGGCCAGAGTAAGGACGGCAGAAGCTCCCCCAGACCAGAAACTCACCTTAAGGCCTGGACATCAAACAGAACGAATGGCTTTGTTTGTGCTTTCCACAAAGGCTGTTTCTGTAGCAGAAAAGGCATGAGGTTGGCCTGAGAAGTTTCCTATAACTTAAATATGCAACAGAAGTCACGTGGCGATGTTTTAATCCACCCGAAGGATTCCCTGACCCAGGGCAGCCCTCGGAAGACCAGCAGCTCTGGGACTCTCGACCAGCTGGGGCTGTGCGTGTGAGTTGGGACCCAGGACCAGGGCCCAGGGCCTTCATCCCAAGAGACAGTAACAGAGGCCCCACCAAGGCCTATGGCCAACTCAGGGAGGACAAGGCAGAAATCCCTTTCTTGGCCTCCAGGCTTTCTTCACGGCCACCTTCAACCTTGCCGTGGACGTGAAGCTATAAGGAGAGGGTCTCTTCTCTTCACATCCATCCAGCCCCTCGCAGAGAAGCAGCCCCCTTCAGCTGGAGACCTGCTGTGAGGGGACCTGACTGGTTGGTGCATTTTACACCTTGACCAGGCTTGGGCTTAACCATCTCTGGGATGGTGACCGGTGGGAATGGGCACCAAAGTGAAGTTCTTTGAGAAGGAGGCCCTAATCCTGCAGGCATGGAGTGAGTGGAGCCAGCAAAAAGGGAACGCAAGCAGGAGCAGGAGGGCACGGCAGGCAGGGATGGCCATCTGAGGGCTGGAGCGGACACGGGGGTGGGTGAGGCTTAGGACAGGCGGATGCCAGGACCTTCAAGGACTGAGGGGGTGTGTGTGTATCTGTGTATCTGATTGCATGGTAGGTGGACAGACAGACAGATCACAGGTTAGACAGATGAGAGTCAGATGTTGGTACGGGTGTAGCAGCTGCGGATGGCTGGACAGTCAGACAGGACAGAGGAGCTGACATAGACGCACACAGGTTTGTGCTATGTGTGTGTTGGGTTCCACAGTGGGTGAAAACACGGGCTTTGAAACCCAACAGACCGGAGTTCGAGTGTCAGACCTACTGATTCCATCCAAAGGACCAGGACCGCTCACACAGACTTAGTTTCCTTTCTTCCCAAGGGGCCCAGGTGGAGAGTGTGTGTGTCTGTCTGTAACGCCGCGACCACGTGTCAGTGAGGAGACAAGTTTGCTCTGTGGCTTCTCCTTCTTACCTGACAGTGGGCCAGGCCCTGTTCTACAGCAGACGCAGACCCTGGTCCATAAGGACACCTTCCAGCAGGGACACAACAGCACGATCACGAGGCCGTTGGCAGATGCTGTTGCCAAGCTGGGGCCAGGGGAGGCTGGGGTCTGCAGGTGCCAAGTGGCCCCCGTGAGAAGGGTACCAGGGAAGGACACTTCGGCTGCCTGGCCCCAGCGAGGAGGAAGGCAAGGAAGGGGGCCAGGGTAGGAGAGACACAGAACCCAAAATTTGCTCAAGACCAGGAAGGGGCGCCCCCAGCTGCCTGAAATGCACATGTCTACTCTCTCCGGGGAGCCGGGACTCCAAAGTGGACTCCGCTTGATCAAACAGACAGACAGACAAAGAGCTGTGACACGTCTCGGTCCAAAGAGCCCACTCGGACCAGAGACCCACCCTAAGGGCTCTCGAGGCAGAGACAGCAGGATGGAGGAAGGCTCGGGGGCCCCAGTCTCTAAGCGTCCAAATGGCTGGAGAACACAGATGCCTCCGTGACTCCCCAAGGACACGGCAGGATGGAAGGGAGCTGGGGCCCTTCGAGATCTGTCTCTGAGCAGCATGCCTCGCCGGGGGCAGGTGGGACCCTATGGCCACCTACAGGGCTAAACCCCAGCCCTAGTTTCCAAAAACACCACAGATGGTTAACATTGGGGTGAGAGTTGCAGGACCACAGGACTCTCAGGCAGGAACCCTGGAGCAACTGCAGTGCGGGGGCTCATACCCTGCAGCCCACGCTGCCCTTCATGGTCTGGATGTCACTGAGAGGGAGCTCGGCGCCAAGGCGGGACCCCCGGCAGCAGACGGGCCGGGGTGTTTGTCTAACTGGGAGCAAACTGGCCGGGGGGTACAGCGCGTCCAGCCAACGATACTGAAGCCGCGTGTGCCGGACATCGCCGTGTGTCACCACGTGTTACCGCAGCTTCCTGCCGCGCTCTGGGGCTCAGGCAGAGGGCACGCTGTCCTCCGGCCCCGCAGCACATGGAGCGAGAGAGAAACAGGGGAGCTTCTGATGCCGATGAGCCAAGACGCAGACAGCTCCAGGTGTGTCTGCCCCACGCCACCCCCACCGGCGTGCCCCGCGGAGGCGCCCTGCAGAGCCTACCCCACACACCAGGCCCTCCGCAGCCAGGGGACAAGGCCCCAGCAATTCTCCCCCGCCACCCTCCACGGGCCACCCCACCCCACCCCTGCACCAGCCGTCAGCTCGAGCCCCTGGGAGAGTCCTGCCAGCACCGGTTCCTCTCTGGACCTCAGTCCTCTCCAGTAGGCCCTTCATCTCCTCTGGGCCACCAGAAACCCTCTACTCAGTCAACGCCTGTCACTGTTCTGACTCCAGGGGCCAGCCTCCCGCCCTCGTCCTGGAGGCTCAGCAGCACGCTACAGACTGGGACACCCCGTCGAGGGCATGCTGGCCCTTGGGCTTCCAGGACACCCACTTCCTGCCCCCAGCCCGCATCACCAGCCACTGTGGCACTGCCTCACTGTCTCCCCCTCGGCATGAGTTCCCTGTGGCCGCTGCAGTCACTTACCACAATTAACACGACTTTCGGAGCTCAGAAGTCCAGAATGGGGTTCACTGGGCTACATCAGGGTCAATAAGATGGCCTTCCTTCCGGAAACCCAAATGCACTTCCTTGCCTCTCCCAGCTCCCAGAGGCCCCCCGTCCTCCCTTCCCCTCCCCTCCCCTCCCCCACCTTCAAGTCGACCCTGACCTTGCTTGCAGCCTCACGTCTTCCCTCCCTCGCTCTCAGGACCGCCCCCCCTTCCCCGTAATCCAGTAATCCAGCACAGCCTGCAGCCTCGTTCTTCACACCTGCGCAGCTCCCTTGGACGCAGATTACTGTACCAGAGTCAGGTTTGGGGGTGGCCATTGTCCTACTGACCACTGTCTGCCCTCCAAAGACTTGCATGCAACCCCCACATCACCCCAGCCCACTATCCCCACAAGTCGCACACATTACAACTTCGAGTTGAAATCCAAAAAAAAGTGTCATCTAAATCTAATCCATTCAAAAGTCCCAAATCCCAAATAAACAAACACTCCCTCCTGGTATGCACTTCCTCTCCATCCAAGAGCATGTCAAGAACAAGTCATCTGCTCCCAAAATACAAGGCTGGAACAGGCACATATTGATGGTTGGAGACACTCCCTTCAAAAACGGTGAAAATGAAGAGAAAAGGGAGCCACCTGCTCCCAACAATCTCAAAACCCAGCAGACAGACAGCTTTATGTGTCCAGGCCTGAGGGCATCCCTCTGTGGTCCCCTCTGCCCTCTGGGCTCATGGCCTCGCTCGCAGATCACCCCTCCTCGCGTCAGAAGGAAGCATGTCTGCAGCGAAGGATTTTACCCACCTGCTTCCCACCGGCAGCATCATGAGAGGTTCGGAAGTCTGCTTTCGCCTTCCTGTCAGCGTCGCTCTGTCCCTCTCCAGCTGTGGACTGCCCGCCGACTCAAGAACTCCGGGAGTCTCCAGTGGCTGTCCCAGGGGCTTGCATGGCCTGATGAGTGTCCTCCAGGGGTCTGTCCCGCACAGCCCCGCCTCCGCTCTGGGCTCTGCTGACATTGCTGCGGGTCTTGGAGTCACGCACTCATCTCTCCGGGGTGGGGGGCCTGTATCACCGGACGTTCTACCCGTTCCTTCCCGCGCACCTCCCAGGGCGGTCCTGCCACACCTTGCTTCCTTCCCAGAGCTCGTAGCCCACGTCCTGCACACACCTGTAACACAGCCACCGCACACACAGGCACATATGTGCACACGCAGGCACAGAGCCTGCAAGCACACTCATACGCACGAGGCTGCGTGGGCACACACGAGTGTCCACGTTTCCAGACAATGCCACACTCTGTGGCTTGTGCCCACATCTCTCCACCCCTGCCTCTGGCCCCACGCGGCTTCTCCTGTCTGAACTCTCCTGCCTCTGTGGTAAGGACGCAAGCCTTGGAATGCGGGACAGACTCACATACTCCAGGATGGTCTCATCTGCAGACCCTTAACTCCATCACAGGGGCAAAGATCCACTTTCTGAAGAAGGTCCCACCCACAGGTTCTGGGACTAAGGAAAGGGACCCATCTTTCTGCGGCCATGGTCAGCCTCCTACAGACAGTGTGCTGAACACCTTAGATGGAAATGTCCAGCACAAGCAAGGACGTGAGAGGGCAGCTGCCGCTGTAGTAACGAGAGCTGAGGGTTGTTTCTGGAGCTTGCAAGCCCTACAGGGCAGGGATGTGTCCTCCTCTATCATCATGGAGACCCCAGACCCCTGTCTTCCTGGGCCTGACTAACTGGACCCTTCTCTGCTCTCGGCGGGGGTTCAGTCTGGCTCCCTGAGGCTGGGTTGCTCAGGCTGCAGCCCTCCCCTCAGCTGCCCACACCCAGCGTCTCCCTTGAGGGGCAAGGGACGTGAGAGTCGTCCATGACTAGCACTCAGTCCTGGAGGTGGCCCTGCACCCATGCAGATGGCGGGGGAAGGAAGGCTTGAGAGGCGACGTCTGTGAGTATCTCTCACAGGGCAGGCACTTCAAGGACAGACATCCCTGAGGAGGGCTGCCCTCACCCATTTCACAACAGAGTAGAGCTACTGCTCCGGGATTCTGAGGAGCAGCCCGCTGGGCCCGGTCACAAGACCATGGAAGTGGCGGCACCAGGCTGGCCCAGCCCCGTACTGCGACCCCAGGCCTCAGAGCAGAGGGATGGGGCCACCTTGAGCCGATGTTTCTGGAGAACCTGGTCTTGAGCTAAGCCATCACCCTTCAGCCCACACATGTGCATGCATGCATGTGTGCAGCCCGTCCTGCAGCAGGGGCTTCCTCCCGGCCCGCCCCACCACCCGGGCTGGGTGGCCTGGGGGCAGAAGGGAAGGGAGGCAGTTCTGAGTAGAGGTTTCTTTTTTTTTTTTTTTAAGATTTTACTTATTTATTTCACAGAGAGAGAGAAAACACAAGCCGGGTGTGAACAGGCAGAGGGAGAAGGAGAAGCAGGCTCCTGGCTAGTCAGGAAGCCCGAAGCGGGGCTCGATCCCAGGTGCCCCGTGGGCGGAGGTTTCAAGTGCAGGACAGGCCTCTGCCCATTCTCTTGTCCCCTCTTGTCTCTTGTCTGGCCTGCTCCATGGGAAGACAGGTCATGGGGAGCTGCTATCTCTCCATCTGGGTCCTGGAGAGACAAAGGGCAGATCTGAACCCTGCCTGAGGTCTGAGGCCTGAGGCCAACTGAGGCCTGTCCTGCCCACTGGCCTCAGCGGGCCCTTCGCTGCGCAGCCTTGGAGTCCAACCTGCTGCCACAGAGAAGCGTGAAGCACACGGCGCTGGCCGGTGGCTCTCGGAAAAGACACTGTCTCGGGAAGCGGGAAACGACTACTTTGTGTTACTCGACTGCGACGAAGCCAGGAGGACTGGTCCTGCAATAACCCTGAAAACAGGAAACACACCTAGCGCAACCCTGGCTTTGGGCGAAGAGCTTTCCAAGCAAAATATCGCTGGGTAACTCAGCCATCCCCTGCATTTGTTAAATAATCTCAAGAGAAAAATGAGCTCAGAAAGGAGTGGGCAGACGTACAGCAGAATTGAGAGGAAATGTGGGGAGCCCATCAATCCCGGCATTTGCAAGATCAAATACTGAGACCATTGTCAAGCAATTACGAATAAAAGTGAAACGGAAGAATCAGCATCGGGCGGGATCCATTGCAGACCCCAGCCTCCAGCCAGTCTGCTCAGGGTGATGTCCCCAAACAGCCGCTGTCCACGCCGCCTGACAACAGGGGACACCCTGATGCACGCTGCCTCTCTAACCCGGGGACTTTGCCATTGTGGCTTCTCTCTGTTTTCAGCAACAACTGAAGCCTTGCTGAGCGGGGGCCGTGTCCGCCATCCTGTTATGAAGGAAACACGCTCGGGGAAGGGGTGTGAGCTGAGGCAGAGACAATAAACAGAGGTGTGCCAAGAGGGCAGCGGGACGCACAGGGTGGGGAAAGGCACTGCCCACAGACTCTAGCACCCCCATCCATGACAGCTTTCGGTCCACGCCGGTCTCAGCTAGGCCCCAGAGGCAGGATGCGGCAGGACCCAGGAGCCCTCTGCCCCCTGCTCTGCCTCTGCTCTGCCTCTGCTCTGCCTCAGCTCTGCCTCTGCTCTGCCCCCTGCTCTGCCTCTGCTCTGCCTCTGGCCTCAGCCCCCTGGGCCTCACCAGGAACACGGCGCCCCACACGTTTGCTTGGCCTGGCTGTGAACGGGTCTCATCCTAGGAGGGGAGGTGCTTCTGGGAGCTAAGATCACCTGAGGCAGGCTTCATGGCAAGCACAGGAAAGTCTGGGACTTGGGACCAGATCTGGTTCCAATCCTGGCTGTGTCACCTCCTAACTGTGTGGCTCTGGGCAGGTCACTTCATTCTGAAGCTCACACCCTGTGTGAGAAGCAGACAGGGTAGGACACCAGGCTCCGAACGCCACGGAGGGGAGAGATGTGCCCACACTTGCCAGAGCTGACCTGCCCCACGGGTGGCTCCTGAGAGGCCTCCATAGGTGGTGGTGGCCACGGAAAAGCCACAGGGGGCGGAGGGCGGGATCACCAGCCACAGTGATCAGCCACGTGCGTGCAGACGCGTCCCACTCCATCCCGGCCGAAGCCAGCCACAGTGCCGGGCCGTCCTGCGCAGCCCTGGGGTCACGACAGGGGCACTTGGCTGGAAAGAAGGGGAGACCCCGGAAACCAGTACCGCCCTGCCTGGTCAGAGGTGGAGCCCGAGCTGGCCCAGGAGCTGAACCAGAACGTGGTGGCATGGAATCCAGAGGACACGATGGCACCCAGGGGTCAGGACGCAGGAGAGGAAACCCTGATCTCCAGCAGCAAGCAGCAGGGTCGAGTACTGTGTGGAGAAGCGGAGACCGCTCTGTCCCAGTGACCCGGGGCTCGGTGCTGAGCCGGCACTGCTTCTCTGCCTGGAAAACAACACATAAATCTGTTTCATGTCGGCAACACAGTTTTAATATCCGTATTTTGCATACATAGCAAACCAGTCCCTCTGGTTTAAACTGGATAAACTCCAGTCCACTCTCGTCCAAATTATCATAAATTCGAATGGAAGCAGATGGGATTTAGAAGAATAGGCTTTGCCTTTTCCCAGGGTTCTCGTCCCCAAATGGTAGGTAAACACCTGCCACCTGAATCACCGTGGGCCTTCCCTCAGGGCAGGGATGTCTCACCAAACACAGGGCCAGCCCAGTCCTGTCTGGAGCCCATCCTCTTGCTTCCTATGCACACGACAGGGCTGGATGGCCAAGGGACCTCATGCCGAGAGACCCCCCCTCTCAGCTGAGACGCAAGTTCTCCCCTGGGACTCGCTTAGGGTGCTTAGACTCGCTTAGGCTTAGGGTGGCTTGCCTCTGCTGGGAGGGACCAAGCCCCTCACACTGATCGGACTCCTGTTGGGGCCACACGGGCCTTGTGCATTTCTTCCTGACGTTTGTCTAAAATCACGTCCTGGAGGAACCCACATCTCGAAATCGTCCCAGTGCACGCAAGGCTAGAATGCCGTGTTGGCCCCGGGGCACAGGGCAGAAGATGACAGCCACCCCTGGGAGCTGTGCTGATCAGGGCAGCTCTCCACACCTTCGGGTGACCCCCAGGGATGCCACAGAGGTCACATCACACAGCTGTGGGAAGCCCACTCCCCGCAGCCGGGATAACCCTCTTCGGCACAGGCCAGCTCCTGAGAACAGTTTGTCTTCAAGGGATCCTGCAGGGCGAGAGCCTGGCCTCTGATGCCAAGAAGGGTAAAGGCCCCGTGCACATTGGGGTGCCTGATGGACAGCTCATCTAGAAGGGAGCGGCCCCACTGGGCTGGGATGCCCCGGGGAGCGGGGATGTCTACACACAGGCCTAGGGAAGTGGGTGTTCGGCTGCAGAGTCTCAGCAAAGCCTGTCTTAGTGGGACATGAGGGAAGTCAGGACAGGTGGCCAGTGTGGACCCACCCGTGTCCGAGACAAGATCAGGGGCCTTCCCATGCCTTGGGGTTTACAGTGACCCCAGACATATCTCCAGCACACAAGTGTCTCTAGCTCAAGAGGGCACAAGGGGGACCCATCTCTGTCCCCGGGCACCTGCCCCTTCCCAGAGTCATCCAGTCACGTGAACAAGAACTCCAGACACCAAGGGCAGACCTCTCCTCTCTGTGCCCAACTGCACCAGCCCAAGCCAGCCCCACCCCAGTCCCTCTTGAAAGTGCTCCATTAGGCACCTCCCCTCCTTAGGCACCATCGGCCCAGCACCATGCCTCGGCCAGCAGTGACCACGTCCACCTCTGCCCACCGCTGAGGGACAGGCCAGATCCGTTGGCTTATCTCCTACAACCTTAATCTCGTGGCCCAACTTCCTGTCTAAGTACTGACGCTGGCCCCTTTCCATGTCAGCATCTATGTTCCAGACTCCCGGGAACACAGGAGGTCACTGTCTCTTACCCGGGCCTGCCATCAGCCCCGGGACAGGCACTTCCTCCCTCTCTCCTTTTGCTGTGGGGCAGGGGCCCAAGCTCACTGTGCTCGTTCTAGATCAGGGTGGTCAGCCCTGGCCTTGTGCCCTGCAGTCCCACTCTCCAGGCCCATTGCTCTTTCCTGCCCAACGTCGGATGCTCTGACGTCCTTGCTGCAGAAGGAGCACAGCTATGGTGAACACACGTTCCCGGCCCACAGGAGCAGAGTCGGGCCCCACGTGCTCCTACCGTTTTCTGCATCTCCGCAGGTGCTGTGGGGGCCGCCCCGAGCCCCGAGCTGCGCAGGGTGCTCTGTCCTGCCGGCTTTGGTCTGGTCTTGCTGGACCCTGCCACAGGGGCTGGGCCGGCACGGGGCTCACCTGCATTATCGCTTTTTCAGGAAGGGGAGTAAATCCAGCCCTGCTCTTCCCCTGGGGCAGAAATGGGGGCTTCGGCTCTCTGTGGCGTCTAACTTGGGTTCTGGCAAAGCCCCATCCACCCCCGTTGCAACTGTTCTCCACATACCCACCCTCCAGCCACGGCCGTCCCACATACACTCTGCGGGTGTGAAGGGGTCTCTCCGTCACTCTAGTTTGAATCCCTCTGATAACCACCATGTCTGAGGGTCATTTGTTGCTTTTGGCCCTTCTGCAAATCGCCTATTTATATCATTTGCCCGATTTCCACTGGAGTTTCTCTCTTTCTTATAGACAGGAAAGAATTTCTTGTGCATTCACTGTATCAGTTCCTACCTGGTTTTAGAAGCTGTAGACCCCTTGTCCTGGTCTGTCTTGCTCAGCTGATTTTGTGGCAACACTTCCACAATCATCCTCTTGGGTCCCCACAAGGAAATCAAGTAGGCCCCATCCCTACGTCCACTTTGCAAAGGAAACACCTGAAGACGGGAGATGCGAACTACCTGCTCCAGGTTCCCAGCCCATCAGGAAGGGATACAGGGTTCAGACTCAGGCCACCTGTTGCGACTCTGCTGGTCTCAGCTCTGGCCTGTCTCTTGGGACGCGGCTACACATCTGTCTCCCAGGCAGTGAGTACCCGGAGTGCTGGTGTCGTCACGTGAGCTGTCTGCAGGAGACGTCTGTTGAATTCGGTTCTCAGCATTATGAAGGAGGTGCTCATCAAAATGCCGAAGGGTAAGTTCAGTGAAGCCGCTGTAAAAGGTTCTGCCTCGTGTCGTGGGACTGGCTAGACCAAGGGATTCACTTCTCATTCTGGCACGGCAGCCTCGGTGACCTGTCAAGCAGGCTGAAGCTACCCTGTGGCCTACCCCAGAGTCTGTGCCCCCACCTTCCCTGGGGAGCCTGGTCCCCAGTCCGAGTGCCAAGGACCCCTCCCCAGGCAGGACAGGTGTAGCTGGTCTGACCTCCAGCCCTTTAGGCAAGGCCTTGGAGCAAGCTGCTCTGCTTGTAGCATGGCTTCCCTGGGTCCCATTGCCCACAGTGCAGTCATCAGGATGGGTCCTGACCCCGTGTCGGGGCAGGGGTGGGGGGAAGCCACGCCAGACAGGACCTACAGTATGTGCAGGGGCTCAGACTCCTCATGTTCACCAGCAGAAGCCAGCTAGGCATGGCTCTGATGGGAAAAAGGGAACCTCGGGACAAACTTGAGCCCTCTGGGGCTCCTGAGCCGGATAGAGCCACGGCTGCAAGTGAGGACACAGGCCTGTCTGGGCCTCACAGCCAAAACCAGCTTTCATGTCCTGTTTTCTCCAAAGGTTGGCTCTTGAAAGTAGGGTCACCTCCCGGAAAGCAAATGTTTTCCACGGTGCTGACAAAATGAAATAATGAGTCTGGCGCTCGGGCCTGTGCCTGGCCTGGTTGCTGGCCGCCAGACCCGAGGGTGGGCCCCGGGAACCGGGGTGGGGAGCGGGGCCGAGCACAGAGCCAGGCCCCAGCAGAGCTGCGTGAGGCACTTGTCATGCTGTTGCTAAAGAGGTCTAAATAATAATAAAAAATAAAAAGCCTTCCAAGAGGAAGAAGAGAGCTGTACCAAGAGGAATCTAGACAAATCCAACTTTGTCTGTCCTTAGCCATTTAGAGAAAAAGGAACAGGAAATCCAAGGGACAAAAAATACAAATACTTCCGAGCCAGCGTAGCCATGTTCAGTGTTCCTGCCGGGAGACCTCGGAGGGGCTGCTGTCAGCCAGCAGCCCACACATGGAGACAGAAGGGCAGGCTGACCCCCTCTGGGCCCCCACAGGGAGCCCCGCTCGGCCGTCCCGCACGGCCCTGCAGGCAGTCACCCCTGGACGACCCGCCCAGAAGCACTGGGGCAGCAGAGAGAAGGCCAGAGCTGGAGTCCTGGCTGAGTCCTCCCGTCTGGGGCTATAATAACGCGAGGTGGCCCAGAGGGGCCCAGGGCAGTGAACGCCGCGGGGGCGATTGCGGGGCCCTCCTCAGCCACGCCGAGGCATGTTCGTCCCCTCTCCCACCATGGGAACCATCTGATCCGCACAGCAGGTGCCGACCCAGGGCTGCTCACCGTGGGCCAGGCGCTGTTCTAAGCTCGTCACATTCGTCTACTTACCCAGTTCCCACCAAAGCTCCATGGGGCACGGCCAGGCTAAGTACAGGACCCAGGTCTGCACCCCGACTTGGCCCCGGGACTCTCAAATGGAGTCACAAAGCTACAGCACCACCTCAGATTGGACAGAGCTCGCCCTTGAGAGAGTAACAGCTGCAGTGGTGGGCCCTCCTGAGAAGCTCCCGGGCCTCTGGGGCAGGTCTCAGGGTGGGGAGCACTCAGGACCCACTCCTCCCTTGCATGTCCCACAGCAGGCACTGGCCAGGTCAGGGAGCCGACAGACCCGGGAGTCCAGAGCCTGGGACAGCGGGGACAGGCCCCTGGGCCACAGTACTGCCTCAGTACTGCCTAGAGGCAACCCGGCCCCGAGCAATGCCTGTGCCTTGAGGCAACACTTCCTGAGGGCATGTGCTGGTGGCTGCCCTGAGAAGCAGCCTCGGAGACAGTGCCGTCCGTGCGAGGAACTGAGACATACCTGTGAGCAAAGTGGGGGCCAGAAGGGGTGCGGAGCAGGGTTTCAGAGGCCCAGAGAAGGGAAGATCCTTGGGGGGCAAGTGTTGGGAGGCCTGGGGGGAGTCTCTGAGGTCACATTTTCCCAAATCAGCCAACCCCACTGGTTCTGCGATGTCTCTGCTGCCCCGCCGAGAGCTCCACTCCCAACCAGTTCCCCTCTTTGGACACAGATCCTGATATGCACAGAACAGCTTTCTCGGGGCCTGCAGGCCTGAGCAGGCCCCTTGACTACTGGACGCGTGTGTGAACACCTGCCAAGGACCCAGACGTTGTCCTCAGCCCCGCAGCCAGAGCCCAGAGAGGGCTGAAGAGGGTATGGGAAACGGACCTGGACCCGGGTCCCCCTGCTTCACTCCAGGCTCCTGGGGGCCCTGGACAGGTCCCTGCCTTTCAGGAGCCGTTTCTGAAGCTCAGCTCACAAAGCTGTTTGGGGCCGAAGGAGACCGAGCTGGCACATCACTCTGTAAACCGGCCCTGGCTGTCATTGGCTGCAGAAGGCCCTCCCACCCCCTTCTTCATCCTGGCTGGTCCTGCTCACAATTTTGACTTGGGCCAAAGTCAGATTTCATTCTTTCTTTCTTTCTTTTTTTTTTAAAGATTTTATTTATGTAAGAGACAGAGCAAGAGTGAGCAGAGGTTGGGGGTGGGGAGAAGCAGGCTCCTGGCAGAGCAGGGAGCCCAACTCGCGGTTCCATCCCAGGACCCCGGAATCTTGACCTGAGCCGACAGATTGAGCCCTCCTGGTGCCCCAAGTCAGAATTTCTCTAGCCAAAACCCTCCTCCTGTCCTCCAGCCCCCATGTCAATCCACATGCCTCCAAGAGATGAAACCTGCCTGCTTCCGAATTACCTATACTTAAATCAGCCTGCTGAAGAGTGCGACCGGGTTTCGTCCCCAGAGATGGCTGCCAACCTGCCCAAGCCCTCGCCACAGGAAGTTCCTAGTGGCCATGAGACAGCCAGCCAGCTTCCGTACGAGCTCTGGGCGGAGATGAAGGATGAAGGTCTGAAGGCAGAAGGTCATGGGACCTGGATGTCCAGAACCCAGAGGGCTGGTGGGCGACCTGAGACAAGGGCCCTGGCTGGTCCCTGGAGGAAAGCTGCCGCCTGCACAGGGGGCTGACAAGCCCTCCCTGGACCTCGCTGTGGTCACACGTCAAGTGAACTCTCCTTATTTCCAGACATCATCCGCCAGCTGCCCAAACACACACTGGGCAGCCACGTGCTCAGCTGGTCAGACACCTGCCTGGCCAGACATGAGGAATTCTGGGCAAACCAGGGCCCCCACCCCACCCCTGCCTACCAGGGACTCCAGCAACAGGGTGACATCACAGCTGAAACCCGAGGGCCCAAGCGGGGAGGTGGGGTGGGGGCCTGACCTCTGAGCGCGAGGACGGGTGGGAGTGAGTCATGGGTCCCTCCTCTAGGAGATGAGCTGCCTCTGGGTGGCTGTGAGGTCTTCCCCAAGGGAGGGTCCAGGGCCAGAACAGTCCGGGCCTCTAGGGTCACATCAGAGCCGGCCTCCTGGCAGCCAGGAGCCCAGAGCCCAACGGGGGGCTCAGATCTGTCCTTCTCAGCCCACCTTCTCCATGGACATCTTCCTCTTGAACAAACTACATCTTCACTCAGAGTTTGCATGCTGTGTACTGCATTTGGAATTAGGCACGTTGCTATTATAGATAAATTATACGTGGCCTAGTAGAAAATAAGCCTGGTTCAGGGCCTGCCGAGTCACTCCCATGCCCAGTCCTACCAAGCTGAAAAGCAACCTCCCAGACCCTATGTGCCTGCTGTCCTCTGTGTAGGAGCAGCGTTCCCTCTGGCCGGGGGTTCTGGGCTCACATGCAGGCTCCCTGCACCCGCACCTTGGGCCCTGCTCCCCCACCTCCACCCCGCCACTCAGTGACCCTGAGAAGCCCCGGTTTCCCCATCTGTGCCCCTGAAGCCTGGAGCACAGTGACCGACGTAGCCCCTGTCCTCCGCAGACATCTCAACTCTGGGACTCCGAGCTAGAGCCCTTCCAGCAACAGTGCCCTGTGTGTGTCCTGGAGGTCTGGGTTGTTCTGTACCTGTGTCCTCGAAAGTGGGTCCACGGAGGGATGGGCTAGATAGCTGGAAAGGGCCAGGGGCCACAGAGGATGGGAAGACAATGCCTCTGGAATTTCCTGGAGGCCCCCGTGATGGCTGCTATCCAGAGTGACTTAGAAAAATCAAGAACTCGTGGAATTATTGCCTCGGTAGAAGCAGTGGGGCACTTCCAACTGCTGGCCTGGGTGAAGCTGAACGGGACCCTGTCCACTCAGACCTGCCCATATTTTCCTGTGAGCGTGGGCAGGGGTGGTCAGTGGTCTGTTGTCATGGACATCGGTTGTTAAATCAGCCTCCCCACCAAGGGTATTTTCCAGTCTCGACCGTGGGGTGCAGGCTGCACCAGAGGCGGTAAGCAGACTCCTCCCTGGACATGATTATGGGTGAGATCTCTCCTAAACAGGAGGATAGAGATCGCTTGGCAAGAGTGTCCCCAGCCTTCAAGTCACTGTCTGATAATGGAGGTGCTACTAACAAGCCACCTACCTGGGAAGCAGGTGCTCTGTAAGCACACTGTCCCAGGATATGGACCCCAGCTCTGGCCCCATGTGTGATTTGACACCTTCGACAAAAGGGTCTCCGTTCAGAAATGGGCCCTCTCACCAGCTGATACATCACCATTAGAGACTCATTCCTTTGTCTGAGTTATGTCACTAGTATTTCCCATGAAATTCAAGTATCTGGAAGTGGAGGGCACCACTGTGTTTTCAAGTACCCTTCTGTGGGCTTCGTCTGGCTGACACCAGGCCACAGCGAGGGGAACCACAGCAAAGACAGACAGAATGGCACAGTGGGCAGGAGGAAGCCCAAAGTCCGTGCAGAAAATAGTGATGGCAGTAACGCATTTAAAGTCAATAGAGAGACCCCCGCCAGGCAGGAGAGAAGCGGGAGTCAGCTGTGGGCTCCCCGGCCAGCCAGACTGGTAGAGCCGACAGCGCCACGCACCCTGTCCCCAGCCTTCACTCCGAGGCATCTGTATGGCCCAGAGCTGCCAAGACTCCCCAGGGACCCTCGCTCGGCTGACGGGAGGTCACAGCCCACATGGCACAGCCACAGAGGCCTCCAGCCACCGCTGCGTCTCTCAGCACCATGTCGGTGAGCACATCTGCCATCTGCGGGTCCCGTGGGGAGGCCCCCCGATGGCCAGAGGAGGGCAGGCCACTCTCACTGTGTTCAGGGTCTGCGGCAGCCAAAGTAAACCCACTTGTGTGTGCTGTTACGTAACCTGCTCAGCCGGGCTGCCGCGCTTGCCTTCTGGACAGCGGGAGACATGCCCGCACACCGTGTGCACCTCTACCTTCCCTGGTGGACAGGGTGGTAGGGGGGTCGCCCCTCCGGCCCTCTTGTGTGAAGGGGTTCGGTCCTTCTCTGGGTTTGGTGCGAGGACACCGAGGCTGCTGGTATTCACAGTCCTGAGAGGCAAACACCACGGCCAGCAAAGGCCCGTGACGCCCCGGAGGGAGCTGATGAGGGAGTGTGTGGGGTCCCAGGCAGGGCTGAGGGGCCAGTTCCAGAAGGCCCAAGCCCATGCCGGCTGGGCCAACCTTGAGACAGGGTCTTGGTTTGCACACTCCGCCCTCTCCAAACCCCGGTGAGACCTGCGGGCAGCCACATGGTGTGAATGCCCACCCACGTGAGACGAGACAGATGGACAGAGAGCAGGATGCCCAACCAGAGCCGGCCACTCATCCGGGTCCTGACCCACTGTTCTAAAACCATTTTTTCAGTTCAGGTGGATAGGACTCCTGATGCACAGAGGACAAATTTGGGACCCTTTGTGCCTCCTCATTGCAGCCCCTACCTGGTCCCCCTGCACAAGGGCCTCCAGCATGGTTGCAGCAGCCAGGCCCCCTGAGTCTGTCCACCTCAGCTTCAGGTGGACGCCCTCTGGCAGAGGGAGAACTGGGGGAGGGAAGCTGTCCCGTAGCCCCTCCCTACCCCGCCCCCACATCCCGCCCAGCCCCCCACAGTCCAGCCCAGCCCAATCCCCACCCCCAGCCCCCAGCAGGGAGGGCCTCAACACTCTCAGCTATTGGGGCTTCAGCTCTGAGAGTCTGGTCTCTCCTGCCTGAGGATTCATTGAACTCTTCCTTCCGCATTTCTTCCACCGGTACTTCCCGAGCCCACAGCGTCTGGACGAAGCCAGTGCTTTGGGGTCAGTGAGGTTGAAGCCGAGAGGGCATGGGCCGACCCTGCTCTCCCAGCCTTCTTCGCTGTAGGCCTGGAGCATAGTGGGCAGGGTATTCGGGGAACGGCCCGTCCCACCTGGAAGGCCCTGGGTCAGGGCTTGAATGCCCCCCTCAGCCGCATCCTGGCCCACGGTCCTCCCCAGTCCACCTGTCCCCAGCCAGCACAGGTGTATTTGAGAGCTCATGGTGTGCCCTAGGTCATAAGTAAGCACAAAGAGGTACTTGTATAAAAACCTCCACCCTTAAAAAAAAAAACCAACTCTCCCCCATTGGCATAACCTCAAGGGCCACAGATGACCATGGCCCAGCATATCTTCTTGGAGGAACTCCTGAACTGGGTCCCCAGCAGACCAAGAAACCCAACAGAACCTCAGCTTCCAACTCACAGAACCACCTGCAGGAAAGTCAGCTGTATGTGGCCAGGTCCTCAGGCATCGCTGGCTCCCCGCTTCTCCTGCTCTCCACCACGTCCACCCTCCTCAAGTCTTCTGCCCAGAGGAACCTAGGCAGAGACACTGTCTCACCCGAGTGGGTCCTGGGCAGGCCCAGTGGAGAGTGAGGTCCCAGCAGGAAGGCCAGGAGGTGACCATGGGGGGACCAGGCAAATGGCCTGTGGCCATCCCTCCCTCCTGCTGTGCTCCAGCCCTTCTAACCCTTCTGACATCCCTTCCTTCATGGCCTCCCCAGCACTCACAAAGAAACTGGTGCTGTTCCACTTAGTACCAAAGAGCAAACATTTATTACAACAAAATTAAATACTCAATTTGTGAGAAAACAAAACAGTAACCCCCTCGCGATAAGAGCTGATGTGTGCAGAGCTGGGCACTGTGAGCGGAGACCGAACCCCAGTCCGCCCAACCCCAGCTGGGCTGCAGGAGGTGCAGGGCACTTCCCAGGACACTAGGGGTTCGGAGCAGCCCCCATCCCGCCCAGAGGGTCACAGGAGGGGTCTGCACACAGGCTCCATACTCCGTTCTGGCAGGGAAGTGGGCGGGCTCTGGAGGGACGAACAGAAGCAGACCCAGAAGCCAAGATGCTGGCCAGAGTCAGAGCAGGCAGCATTCGGCTGGAGAAATGAGGATTCGGGGAGCTTGGGAACGCGTGTTGTTGTCAGTAATTACCAGGATATGGAGCTGGGCTTTAATCCCACAGACAGGAGCAGTCAGAGACCCTTGGGAAGGGCAGGGGCAGGAAGAAAATGGTCGCTGAGGCCAGTGAGTCTTCAGTGGAGGGTCTGGAGGGAGGCAGTCGGTGGGAGCCAGTCCAGGCCAAAGAGGTGGGGCCAAGGTCAGAACTACAGGCAAGGGAAGGAGAGGTTAGAGCAACTTTAAAACCAAGGCTGAGGAACACAAAACTTCATTCATTAAGGGCAATTTTACATTAATCTTATTCTGTATCATAATGTTAGGAGAAGGCAGACAAAAGAAAAGAAGACAGGGAGAGAGATAGCAGTGCTCTCAGGAACCAACCCCTCCCGCCTCTACAGCACCCGGAGAAAGCGGTGGGGGGGGGGGGTCTCTGAGAGGCACGTGTCTCTGCCCGAGCCCCCGGGAATGCGGGGCACGGGTGGCTGCCTGCTGGCTCGGTGCCCTTCCACTGCAGCTCCCACGCCCATCACCCTCGATGCTCCCGGCTCCTTTTCCCCAGAACCTTCTACCACTGAGCTTAGAGCCCATCCCCCCCACACATCACAGTCCATTCCAATGTAGGCTTAAAGAAAGTCGATGTTTTTCACAGACATTTTGGCAGCACCTAGAAAATTCCTGACATACAGTAGAAACTCAAGCAATATTACCAAGTGAGTGAAGCACAAGGCAGGGGAGCCTGCCCTGCGATCCAGCTGCGGGGGTCAGGGTGATGTGGCCCTGGCCAGCGGGGCAGCGCTCAGAGCCCAGAGCAGCCCCGCTAGCAGATGGAATCCTGGCTCACGACAGCACTGAAATGCACGTCGCGGGCAATGCCAGGAGAGGGTCACGCACATTTAAGAAGTGAAACGGGATCCCTATCTTCAACCAAACACAAAGAAGATTGCTTCCAGATGGATAAGCACTTGTATGTGAAAAGCAAGACTTTGAATATCTTTACACACCGAAGCCCAGGAAGGGTTGGTTAGGGCGATAAAGGGGAAATCATACAGGGAAAAAGGCAGGCGAATTCCACTGCATCCAAGTGAGACTTCTTCAGAGATGAAAGGCAGATTCTGAACTCGGAGGAAAATACCTGCAGCCACACAGACGAGGCAGGGTCCACACAGAGAACTCACCAGGAAATGGTTCCGGGGCCACGGGACCGAAGTCAAGGCCGCACTTCATCAATAGTCAGGGAAACTAAAAGTAAGGCCACAGCGAGAGCCCATGCCATACTTACCGGACCCACAAACAGGAAAGGCCGGAGCACAGTGCGAGGGAGTCCCAGGTCCAAGCAGCCTGCCCCTAGCCCCACTGGTGGGTGGGAGCACAGGGGGCGTTCCGTCCTCTCCACAGTCCCCGCACTTGCGTATATGACAACTTTCTAATAAATAGAAAATTCCGGGGGCGACTGGGTGGCTCAGTGGGTTGAGCGGCTGCCTTCGACTTGGGTCATGATCCCAGCGTCCTGGGATCGAGTCCCGCATCAGGCTCCTTGCTCCGCAGGGAGCCTGTTTCCCCCTCTGCCTCTGCCTACCACTCTGTCTGCCTGTGCTCTCTCTCTCTGACAAATAAATAAATAAAATATTTTTAAAATAAATAAATAAATAAACAGAAAATTTTGTTCTGATTAGAGAAAAATGAGTTGAAGGATAGGATTCAGAGTGACAGTCTCTGTAGATTTAAGGTAGGTTTTCCTTAAAGATGAGGATTATGGGGGCCCTGGGTGGCTCAGTGGGTTAAGCCTCTGCCTTTGGCTCAGGTCATGGTCTCAGGGTCCTGGGATCGAGCCTCACATCAGGCTCTCTGCTCAGCAGGGAGCCTGCTTCCTCCTCTCTCTCTGCCTGCCTCTTGGCCTACTTGTGATCTCTGTCTGTCAAATAAATAAATAAAATCTTAAAAAAAAAGATGAGGATTATGTCTTATTTATATATTCTCAGTACTTGCTGCATAATAGAGATTGAAAAGAAAGGAGAATAAATTCCACCAAAACCCAAGTGTCTGAGGGGAGTGGAGGCCGGGACGCCACTGTCACCAGGTGTCTGAGGGGGGCCTCTAACTTGAGGGCAGATCTGGGCACCAAGGCAATGTGGGCAGCTCCTAGGGATTGAGGGGAGTTTTGGGGTAAGAAAGGCATTTTCCTTAAGCAGCAGGGGTGAGCCTTGGGGACTTCTCGAGGACGGTGAGGAGCCAAGAGTCCTCTTTGCAAATGAGGGGAGGGTGTTAGAACCCTGTTCACCCCCAACCCGTGCAAAGGGTGACTCCTGGACCCCCGCGGTTCCCATCACTCCTGGGAGAAGACAAACTCCAGGGACTCTAGTTGGTTATTCTCTGAGAACAAGTCTCTGGACAGGTCCCAAAGGCCCTGGACAGCTCCTTCATACATCCCAAATCTTGGGACTCCCAGCAACATAAGGGACCAGGGGACCCCACTCTTGCCCCAGGGTAGAGCCCCCTATCGACCCTTTGGGGACCAGAGTGGGTACCAGCCAGCAAAGGCTGAGGCCTGTGGCGGGCTTGTTGCAAGGACAGGAGTAGGGAGCCCGCAGAGGAGGTACGGGGGGAGTTGGCAGAGACAGGGTGAGGACCAGGTTCTGCCAGGCCCACTGATGTCCCCACTGCCCACTGGAGGACCACGGACACACATAGGCAGGGACACGACAGGCACTGGACTGCATCCAGCCTTGCCTCCCACGGGCCTCTCCTTGACCCTGGCCTCAGCAGGCAGCAGCCCCCACAGCCACAAAGCCATCCAGGTCCAACATCCTGGGAAGAAGGCAGGACCAGCAGGTCAGTCACAGGGTACGGCTGGGGTGGGGGATGGAAAGTAGGGGAGAAGCGGCAGGGCAGCAGGTCCCCTCCGTGCCCACGGGTCCCTCAGAGCAGGGCCGCAGGCAGGTCTGGGGCCCCCACACCCTCTGGCCCCCAGGACTGAGGAACGGAGTGCGGGTGACTGACGTCGCCCAGTAACACGGCCAGCAGCTCTCAGGCATACTTGTGAAATGAGGTCTTTAATCATTAAAGCGGGCCAGCCAGAATCAAGGGCATGAGAAGGGGTAAGAGGAAGAAACAAACCCAAAGTTAACAAGAAGTGGTGAGAAAAGAGGGAACAGAGAACGTGGGGGTGGGGCTGAACATCTGAGTCTCCAATTGGCCTCTGGTGGCAAGACTTTGGGGAACGCGACAGTGGCAATGAGCGCAGTGCGGCTGGGAAAGGAGCACAGTGCGTCTTGTAAGCATAATGAACTGCTTGTGACATTTTAAAAGATCTCTTATTTTGGGTCACAATGGAGAAAAACCTTTTTGTTGGTGTCCTCCACGGGAAGGCGTCAGGGGCACGAGGACAGAGGGCGGAGGATCCCCAGGACTCACCCAGCCAGCCCCTGAGTCTCCTCCCCAGGTGGACTCCACCCACCTCAGAAAGGCTGGGCCTCCTCTGCGGGCAGAGTCCCAGCTAGGCCTCAGTCCCACCCTGCTTTCCCACGTCCTGTGGCCTTTGGGTGTTGGGGGTCCCTGGGTGCAGCCCCCAGCAGTGGCTTGCTCCGAAGCGACCCCCGGAAAACACCTGTGCACTGGCTCCTGGTCCCGGCCCCTTAGCACGCAGCCAGCCCACTCCGGCTCCCCTCTCCCAGACGCTGGGCGTCCCCTCATCCGGCCCTGGCTTCCACGCGCGTGGCCAGCCCAACCGGGCCGCCTCCCCCAGCCTCGCCTGATCTGCCTGCTGGGCCCAAGGGCACCCTCACCCAAAACATACGCCTACTTCCTGAGCCAAGCCCAGCTGCTCTGACCGTCCCCATCTGGGCCCCAAGGCATGCTGACTTCATCGCCCCTCTGGTCTTGCTCTGACTTCCATGCCCCAAACTGCGTCCCAGCACAGCAGGGACCTCCTTCCAGAACCAGGTGTCACACCTGCCTGCCCCTCCCCACGGCACACCCTCTCCAGGGACCTGCTGGGAGCCTCACCACCCAGAGAAACTTCACGCACACGAATGAGGTCCGACTTGCCTGGGTCTGAGGAAAACCCAGAGCCCGAGCTTCATGCGCTCTGCCATTTGTAAAGGCCCGGGGAGCCCGGCCTGCCTCCTCCTTACCCCTCCCCTGTTCACCCTCCAGACAGTGCCCACAGTCCCCTCCTGTGTTTGCAGCCCCCAGGCTCTCATCTGCTGGCTTCACTCTCCCCCTTCCCAGACGGCTGCTCCCCTTTTCCTTTCTCAGCTGGGCGTTCCCTGACCTCGCTGAACAGACAGGCGCCCTCTCGGGTTGTTCCTGGCAGAGCTGCCTGAGCCTCTCCTTCTGTGGTCCCTTCACGCAGAGTGGGCAACGGGGAGACATCCGGGACCAGGACACAGTGTGTCCCCAGTCCCGTGCCCAGCTGACCACACCAGGCCCCAAGCCTCCCCCACCCTGGTTCTCACCCGTGAGTCCCGGGAGCATGTGCCGACCATCTGGATGTCCCAAGCCTGTCCGCCCCGCAGGTCAGCCCCGCAGACACCTCTCCTGAACCCTCCAGGACCCCAGTTCCCAGGTGGGCACGGAGGGCAGGACGCCCCACCTCTGAGGTCAGCCGATGTCCATCTGCACCCTTCGTTCTGTCCCCGCTCCTGCACAAAGCCCCCAGGCCAAGGCTGATGGAGGCGGCATGGACAATCAGGGTGGGACAGGGGGAATGTTTGAACTTCATGTGGGGCTCTGAGCCCAAGTTTCCAACAATTTCAGGAATGTGGGAGGCCTGGGGTCAGAATGTAAACAAGGCTTCTCACAGAATCAGTGAGGGCAGTGACCGCACCGTGAACTGCAGGGTGTCCCTGACGCCTCAGACGACGGGCCACGTGTGTGTCTTTTCAGTCTCGTGAAAACACAACAGCTTGGCTCTTACTAATGTGTAGTTTGTGTCTGAAGCCAACGACTGTCAAGTTCCAGAAAAACTGCCTATTTATCATTTTTCTGACTGTGTTTCTTCTCTCCTGACGAGCATGGCTTGGAGGACACAGACCACCTCGGTCAATGACACCGCTGTGACTTCCTTCTCTGCCCCGGACGGGAGACAGCGGCCCCACTGCCAGGGGCAGACGGAATGGGCAACCCAGAGGCGGGGGAGATGGCAATGTCGCAGAGGGGCTGCTCCGAGGCCCAAGGCCCGCCGGAGGAAGAGGCGTCACGCACATTTCCAGGGTGGGAAGGAAGTGGGCTTTGTAGGAAGACATTCCCTAGGGAGAAAGGGGGATTGTTGGAGATCTGGGGTGAGAAACAGAAGCCCGGATAGAAAAACATATACACAGGGACATGCAGGGACATGCAGAAAGCTCATGGACGATGGGGCACGGGGAAAGGGAGGGCAGGACTCTCACCTGCCCTGGCCTTTCAGACTGCTTCCACTTTTTTTGTTTTGGAGCCCAACTTGGGGCTTGAACTCGCAACCCCAAGACAGAGACCTGAGCTGAGATCCAGAGTTGGATGCTTAACCCAATGAGCAACCCAGGCACCCCTGCCTGGGACCCTCCCCTCAACCCCAGGGCCTCACCCCTGCCTGGACCCTCCCCTCAACCCCAGGGCCCCACCCCTGCCTGGGACCCTCCCCTCTACCCCAGGGCCCCACCCCTGCCTGGGACCCTCCCTCTATTCCAGAGCCCCACCCCTGCCTGGGACCCTCCCCTCTACCCCAGGGCCCCCCCCCTGCCTGGGCCCCCCCCTCTATTCCAGCGCCCCACCCCTGCCTGGGACCCTCCCCTCTACCCCAGGGCCCCACCCCTGCCTGGACCCTCCCCTCTACTCCAGGGCCCCACCCCTGCCTGGGACCCTCCCCTCTACCACACAACTTCCTGGGGCCTCTCTTGAGTGTGATGCGGGTGGGGGTATTTTGAACCCAAGCTCTAGGTAACAGTGTTTGTTGACTGAGTGGACAAGACTACCACAGGCAGCCCAGTTCCTTGGGACCCTCAAGAGGAGCTGTGAGGACCAGGGAGAGGGGAGTGAGGCTCTGCAGTCACACCAGAGGAGGGAGGAGAGAGTGATTCCACAATAGTGTGTGTGAGGCCCTTCAGCATCCCAGACTAATCTCTTGTGTTAGTCTGGCTCTGCCTCGACATTCTTGGGGGGTACGTCATGGGACAGAACACGGGTCAGCAAAGAAAGTGCACCCTTGCTCTTGCTCAGGGTGAATACCACTACCCTCCAGCTCCCCCCTGCGAGTCCTTGGCTCTTCAACCACACCAGCAACAGAAGGGAAGTGGGGAGGGGGTGGGCAGGGTGGGGCTTCCTGCCAGGGTGGACCCTCCCCCTGCCCAGGCAGATCCCCACTCTGTCATCTGGCCTATACCACCACAGATGGAAACTTCCGGATCTTAAGCTTGGTGTTTTCCTTTTGGAGGAATTGTTATCACTCATTACCACGCAGCGTGGTATTTTGAGTATGACTGAGTTCAAACTCCCTGATAACATAAAACAGACAAGATCGGCTGTCTTACTGAATGAGGCCAGCAGCACTCCAGCCCATCTTTCGATCTCGAGTCACGCTGGTCCTCCAGGTGTTACACGGGCTGCCACAGCGAAGCTACCATATGCAGGCCTCACCATTGTGCAGAAATCACAGCCCATGCAGGACAGACATGTGTTTATTAAACTCGTCTTTTCGGGAAGTAGCTTAAATTGAGTGACGTGTTTCTGGAGAGAGCCCCTCTCCAGGCCACACGTGCTTGAACGAGGTGCCGTCCAGGGCTCTGCAGCCCACAGGCCTTGGTCTGTGCATTAGTGTGCCTTGGTCTGTGCATTACTGTGCCCTAGTGACCCATGCAAAGCAGGGCTTCCTGTGAAGGCACAGGGCCAGCTCGATGAGGAGGGCCTCCTGGGCTCACAGGCTTGCTCTCACTGACCCCACGTGGTCCAGACCCCCGGCCCCTCAGTGGGCATCCCACAGCCTCTGCCCAAGGCCCCAGGCAAACCTGAGACCGCAGGCTGGACGGGTTGCCGGCCAGCACGGTGAAGAGATGGTGCTTTTGGCCCCCATGGCATGTGCGGGTCCAGCAGGGGATATGGGTTTGCTGTGTCCCACCTGGACCTGTGCCCAGAGAACGGCATGCCCCCCACAGCTGCCGCAGCCCCACATACCTGCTCATCTAACCCGTGTCAGAAGCCAGCTGGGGAAACGGGGTGGGCCGGGAGCACATACTGACTTTCTGGAGCCCCCCAGCAGGAGACCAACACCCCAAGCAGGAAAGGCGATGGGCCACTGACATACCCAAGGGGTTTGTTGGCCATGAGCTGGGGGAAGGAAGGAGAGAGACGGTGAGAGCCTCCAGGAGAAGAGGGCCCTCGGGGAGAATGACCAACCGCGACCACACTTTCCCCAGCATGGGCCCTGGTGAGCAGGCTGTGGGGCACGGACGGCACGGGAAGGACATGCGAGGCCTGGGGAGGGCCACATGGACACTCCCCAGTGCCAGGAGATGGCTGTCACCGCTCGCCTCTGGGGTGTGGCTACCTGCAAGACTGACTCAGAGACGCAAAAGCAGGTACCAAGCAAGCATGATGCCACGAGCCACCAGACCTGGAGAGGCAACAAGCCATGTGTGCGGGCAGCTCCCTCGAGTGAGCGCTAGTGATTCGTGATGCTTCCACATCCACGATGCCCTCCCCTCACTTGCAGAGCCTCAGGGACTCTGAGAAGCAGCCCAGCTCTGCCTCCAGGTGCTCAGGGCTCAGCTCGGCCAGTGAGGACACGGAATGCTTCAGTGCCATTCCTGACCAATGCATGAGAAGGCCGAGTGGTCTGCCCAGAGGGTCGGGAAGGTCCTGGGCAGAGTGATGTCTGAGCAGGGGACATGGGCTCTGGGTGAGCAACAGCAGGGCACTCCTGGGCAGGGAGGAGGCCAGGAGCACCCCCATTTCTGCCAAGCACTTGGTGCTGGGAGCAGTGGGGAAGGACCAGCAACTTCATCTCAGGTCAAAGACCAACCTAGCAAAACTCTAACCGAAAACATGTTTCTCGCCAAGATGAGTATCTCGGCCTGTGGTGCCACAGGGCGCCACTGTGGGCCCCAGATAACATGGTAGCTCTTGAGATGTGGGCACATAGATAAGTCCTGGACATCTCGTCCTCTAGACATTCCTGCTCAGCTCACCCCAGGAGGAGGTGGGGATGGGACAGGCACCAGGGGCCTACGTCTCAGCACACACCAGATGCATAGGACAGATGCCAGGCCGGAGCACACAGACACACACAGGATGCTTGGGCACGGGCCAGGTGCCACCAAAGGCAGGTGGAAACCACACTGTAAGTAGACAGGCAACCCCCGGAGACTAGGCACACGCCACACCAGACACCAGCACGACCCGCAAAGGGCTGGAAACATAAATGGTGAGGAGCGAGATGCAGACAGCCTTAGAAGAAAATACAGGAAAGCCTCTTATAGCCCACAAAATCCAGAGGCCATAAAAGAAAAGACTAAAATTTTTCCCTAAAAACTCATGGTCCAAACAGCTACCACACAAAGTGAAAAGACAGACACACAGACTACTACTCCCAGCCGCTGAAGGGCTGGTCCTTACACATGAGCCCTGGCCCATCAGTGAACTAAAGGCCACCAGAGGAAGAAGTGCCCGTGAACGTAGGAGATGCTTAACTCCGAAGAGGAGAGATGGTGATGGTGATGGTTGTCCAAAACAGCCCTGAGAAACTGTTGTTGTTTGTCTCTCTGATTAGCAAAAGCCCAGAGCTTGTGCTCTGGGGCCAGGGCTGGGGT
>ML107419.1:0-75674 GCA_003697995.1 Taxidea taxus jeffersonii | reverse complement strand
CTGGGATCGAGTCCCACATCGGGCTCCTTGCTCGGCAGGGAGCCTGCTTCTCCTTCTCCCTCTGTCTGCTACTCCCCCTGCTTGTGTCCCCCCTCTGTAATAAATAAAGTGTTTAAAAAAGGGGGGGGCATCAAACTGTCAGACTCTCCAGACCTGATCCCTCTGTGTCTGACCGTGTAAAAAAAGGCAACTGCCAGTAAGGCTTGCCAGATTGATCTCAATAGAATGGATCCTTCCTGCTCGTACATAAGAAGCAGTAACTGCCGAGAGCTGAGCCGGACCACACCAGAGCCAGGCCTTATCTCAACTGCGTGCCTACAGACTGACTTTATGTTTGCTTTCTTAACTTCCTACACCCCTCTGTTATGTGTTTGTTGTGTGGCCTGTCTTATGTTCTGCTCTGTGTGCTGTGTAAGAAGCCAAGTTTAATTACATGGTGAAATGTCACTGAGTTTGGAATCCTGGACTTGCTTTAGAATTAGGATTAACTTTGCGTTATGACTAAATAAAGCTTTAGAAAGACAACTCATGTGTGTGACTTCCTAGTGTGCTCATTACACTGGTGTTTTTCCAAGATATTTTTGGGGGGTTTCATTTGCCAAGTTGGTTTCTTTGACTTCCTTGACCTTTGACTTTGACCTCTTCTTCCTCTCAGAGAACCCCTGGTTGTCATAGGCCTGGAGAGGCTTAGGTAGTTTACTGACAGTCACAGAGGGAAAAAGTGAACCAGCATGCAGTCTGATCATTCTTCTACTGCCAGGCCCTTGACCAGAGGGCCCCTTGGTGTGGGAAGAGCCCTGGACTGGGAGCCAGAGAATCAGAAGATGGGTGCCATCCCAGCAGTGTCTCTGCCTCTGTGGCCGTGGGCCCTTCACCACCTTTTTAGGCCCACCTGGGAGGACAGGATGAGATCTACCCCATCTAAATGACACCGGGTTGAGAAGATTTCCTCCCCCATGAGATCTTTGGACCTATGTTTCTAAAGGCCTTCAGTTTGAGGTTTGAAGTGTGGTCTGAGACAGTGGTTTTCTAAGTGGGTTCCAGGATTTGCTGTGTCAGCATTCCCTGGGAACTCGTTAGAAATGCAGATTCTTGGGCCTCCCCCCAGACCTGCTGAACCTTCTGATTCTCTACCAGGCAGTCTGAATTTTTGTAAGCCCTTCGGGTGATTCTGATGCACACAAAGGCATTTTCATTTCATTAAAAACAATTTATTGCATAAAAGGGGCTACCTAGAAGCAGGGAGCATGAAAAAATTGGTACAGTGCTGCTCTCGGGACAGTCATTCCAGGAGGCAGATATAAAGGCACAATTGTGAGAGACAAGGAGGGTGGGTGCTGGCTGGGAACAAGGTATTTCCCAATTAGAGGAGCATGGAGGCGCTTTTGCAGAGAAGTGGGCATTTGAGCCAAGCCTCCAAGGATGCATAGGGTGAAGGAAGGGAACAGAGGTAGAAAGCACATCCTAGAGCAAATGCAGGGTGAGTCAGGGCTGTAGCATTTTGAGGAATGAGGAAACTTCCAGAGTGATAATAAGAATGGTTTTAAATGGGGAAAGTGAAAGGATATGAGAACAGAGAGGTGGGTTGGGGCAGAGCTGGAGTGGATCCTGAATCCCCAGGAGGGTTTGGGCTTTATTCTGTAGGCAGTGACTACATGGTGGGAGCCACCTTAGAGGAAGTATCCTAGTGCTAGTGGAGAAGGTCCGAGGTTCGGAATACAAGCACGGTGAGCCTGACCTGGGGTGGTGACAAGGGAGAAGAAAGGAGAAAGACAACTCAGAAATACTAGAAGGTTAGAATGACAGCCCCTAGGTCCTCGAGCAGTCTGGGTGGGGGCAGGGGTTGTGGGGCATTGAGGGAGAAGGCAAAGATGATTGTGTGGGAGATAATAACTGGCATTGGTACCAACAGGTATAAAAGTTGGAGCCTTATATCATACCTTACAGAAAAATAAATTCCACATGGATTGAAACTTTTAAGACAATAGGTAACAAATCAGGGCTTTTGTTTTTGCTTTTGCTTTTCCAGAGAACTGGTTGATAAACATTTACTGGTATCCACTGTGGATCATAAATAGGAAGTATCTTTTGAAGGGTGCACAAGAGGTTGGTAACGTCAGATTCCTCAAGAAAGGGAGAGCGGTGGGAAAGGGACAGATGTGCTCAGGATTGAAATTGTACCTCTTGAGTTTTGTTCCACATCAGTGTATTATTGTGCAGTAAATATTAAAGCAAACACATAAAGGAAATTTAGAGTTTCAGGCATATGTGACGGTGTTATTTAAGGTGCCATGAATACTCTAAGGGAAAATAGGAAGATTGAATAGATTTTAGGGAAAAGGAAAGCTTTTGGGTTTGAACATGCTGAGCTTGAAGTGTCTGGCTGGCATCACTGGAAATGTCCAGCGGGTAATTCAGAGGAGAGGGCGAGGCTGGTAATCACCTCTGTGAGTCAGCCAGTCCAGGTGAAATTGTGGCAGTTGAGGTTTCCGAGGGAGGCCCAAACTGTACAACCTTTTGGGTGGGTCTCCAGAGAGAAGGTGGGGGGATGAATGCATGTGGTCCCTTGCGGAAGGCCAGCTAAGAGGTAGGTCGGGGAAGGGCAACTTGTCCTAAGATAGGAGGACCATATACTGATAATAGTAGTAGCTTCCTTTAATGGATCTATAAAAAGTGAGGCACTCTTCTCAGTACTTTTTTTTTTATAAAGATTTTGTTTATTTATTTGATAGAGATCACAAGTAGGCAGAGAGGCAGGCAGAGAGAGAGGAAGGGAAGCAGGCTCCCCGCTGAGCAGAGAGCCCGATGCGGGGCTCCATCCCAGGACCCCGGGATGACGACCCGAGCCGAAGGCAGAGGCTTTAACCCACTGAGCCACCCGGGCACCCCTTCTCAGTACTTTTTGAAAGAGCATTACTTAATTTCCTTCTTGCAGCCACTCAGTGGTGGTGGTGGCAGGAATGTTACTTCCCAAATTGCCAGTGAACGCAGGTGAGTAATTCCAAAGAGTAAACCAGGAAAGAGCTTCTGGGGCAGGGGGATGTGAACAGAGCAGGACCTTGAGATGTGGTAAGACTGTAAAGATCAAGACATTTTAGGCCAAGGGGATGTTGAGCAAGGGCTGGAAGAGGTGCTGTCTGATGTAGCTGGAGGGTAGCGATTCTGGGGAGCTTGGGGGCAGGGCAGTACCCCGGCCTCTGCAGCTGGGAGCCACAGAATGTTTTAAAAATTGGAATATACTTTCATCAGTGTAAATGCTCTCTTACTGGAGAAGTTACTTGGTGTTCCTTGGTGGGGAGGAGGGATGGTGGGAGACAGGAGAAGTTATGGTAAAACTTCAAGCTGGATCATGTTGGTGGCTCTAAGGATAGGTGTTCGGGGTCCCTACAGACCGGAAGTGTGGGGCTAGTACCAGCTCGCTCTTAGTCAGTTTTCTGACTCTCGGTCAATTTGCCTATGTGATGGCATATTGTTTATCTTTTTTCTTTCATCTGTCACTAAATTATGGGCTACAGCCTCTATATTCCAGGAGGCTGTCGATGGGGAATAAGGAAAGTGGAGGTGAATGAAGAGAAGGATTATTGGCTGGCATATATATGTGTATATATATGCACACATACACACACATACATACATATATATATTTTAAAGGTTTTTATTTACTTATTTGGCAGACAGAGATTACAAGTAGGCAGAGAGGCAGGCAGAAAGAGAGGAAGGGAAGCAGGCTCTCTGCTGAGCAGAGAGCCTGATGATGCGGGGCTCAATCCCAGGACCCTGAGACCATGACCTGGGCCAAAGGCAGAGGCTTTAACCCACCGAGCCACACAGGTGCCCCTGGATGGCATATATTTTTACACCAATGTTTTATTTATGAGTTGTGCTGAGGCATCGACTTCTTGTCTCAAGACCCAAGCAAGTGGTGCCTCTGTTCTTCAGAGAGACTCTGTTTCGGCAATTTTTTTTTTACCTTTCAATGTACATGTACGCAGACAGCGTACGGTTTGCCCTAATTAGGTGTTTCGCTCCATCTTTTTCTAGCCCCGTCCTGTCTTACGTTTACTGTATGTGTGTCCTTAGGAATAATGCCAGTGTTGAGTCAAAAAGGAAAGGGGTGGTAGCTGTGGCCTAAATGTCGTTCAGAGAAAGGATTGCATGGGCTTCTTGGTGCAGACTTGCAATTCCTGTTTTTCTAGTAGCATTCCAGTCAGTTTGTTACTTTCAGTGCTGCATCATTTGTTCCTGGTTTAAGGGCCTGCAAATCTCTTTGGTTCTCTGGCATCTCAAGGTTTTATTTTCACAGATGTTTGTAGATAAGTGTGGATGGGTGTCTGCCTTTTCTGAAGCACAGATTAAGACACCTTGTCTGACAAAGGCCTGGGACCAGAAGGACAGAATGTTGGAATCTGGGTGTTGGTAAACTGGCGGAATGGCCCTGAGGGGTGCCCTGATTTACCTTCATTGCTAAGAACTTGACAGATTAGTTGGGCCAAATAAAAAAACCCTGTTCCTGTGTCTTGCTCTAGCTACTTAGTTCATACTGAAGCTTAGCATATCACGGCCTTGCCCACGTCCCCGCGGCTAGTACTGTGTCTCTTCCACGCTGTCAGAGGAGTTGCGGGCGAATTGGCTAAGAGTCAGTAGAGGTGAAGGGGACTCCAGAAGACATGGAGCCACGGGGCTGCTATTGGGGAAGGAAGCCAGCTGGATGAGTGTGACCCATTTGATTGGGACTCACAGTTATCCCCGAGATCTGTCATTTTCTCTGGAGCGATGGTTCCAAGCTCCAGCAGCTCCAGAAGGATCTGCAGGGCTTGTTCACACACAGCTTGCTGGCCCCCGGGCCTAGAGTTTCTGATGTAGTGGATCAGTGGTGGGGCCCGAGATTCTGCATTTCTAACAGGTTCTCAGGTGATGCTGCTGCTGCTGGCCTGGGGACCCCTTTCAAAAATCCATACTGAACCAATACTGAATTGGTTCAGTAGGCAGAAGACTGAGTCTTGACAGCCCGGAGTCTGCTCTGACTTGGGAGAGGACCAGAGAATTCTGGTTATCATCATGGTTAGGTTATCATAACGGCCATACTTTGTAGGGTATTTCCACATTTCTAAATCACATTTATCTACTTTGCTTCTCACAACAAAATAACACTGTGAGGTAGGCAGGACAGGTATTAACCTTGTTGCATAGTTGGGGAAAATCTGACTGCGGACCTTGGGTAAGGTGAGTGACTTACCCGAGGGGCAAATTGCAGAGCTGAGATTGTGTCTAGATTTTCTCACTGTAGCTGTCATGGTCCTTATAGTTTCACTAGCCTTTACCGCTGGCAAAAAGCTTAGAGATGAGCTGCTCTGAGAATGCTCAGACTTTGTTTTAATCACCCTCCCGACTCCAAAATAGCTTTTCATTTTAGAATACTTTTAGATTTCCCGAAAACTTGTAAAGATACTAGAGTTCCCTATACCTCACACTCAGTTTCCCCCTGAAACTGTGGAAGATAGTAACTATCTTCCACAAGGGAGGTCCATTTGTCTCAGTTAATGAACCAACACTAATACATTATTACTAACCAAAGTCTCTGCTTCACCCCGACTTCCTTGGTTTTTACCTAATACATTTTTGCTATTCCAGGATCCCTTGTTTTTGATGACTTTGACGATTTTGAGGCAGGCTGGTCGGCCATTTTGTAGATTGGCCCTCAGTTCGGATCCTTCTCATGTTTTTCTCATGACTACACTAGGGTTATGGGTTTTTGGGAGAAAGATAACAGAGATGAGATGCCATTCTCCTCACATCAGACTGAGGGTACATACTGCCAACACGATTTATCATTCTCCATGTGACCTTGGTTAGCCGCTTGAGGTGCTGTTTGTCAGGTGTCTCCACTGTGAAATTACTTGTTCCCCAACCCACTTGTGCAGGCCACACCTAAGGAGTTGGGGGTTGCGTTCACCTTCTTGATGTTGGAGTAGCTACATATATTATTTGGTGTTTTCTGCTTGTTGGGTTTGTCTATCCCTCATTTATTGATTTATTCAGTTAATATTTATATCTGTGGGTTCATGGATGTTTATTTTATGTTTTGGGCTATAATCCAGTAGCGCTTTATTTTGTCGCTGTAATTGTACCGGTGTTGGCTGGTAGGTGCACTTCCAGTTGGTTCCTCTGTTCTTTTGACCTAAGCCCATCATTGTCGATTTTTTTTTTTTAGGATGTTCTTACTTTCTGGAGCTACAAGTTGTTCTAGACTCATCATATATAATTCTTGCATCAGCCCTAGAATAGTGTTTTGTTTTTTTAATATTTTATTTATTTGTTTGACAGACAGAGATCACAAGTAGGCAGAGAGGCAGGCAGAGAGAGAGGGGAGCGGACTCCCTGGCAAGCAGAGAGCCCAGTTTGGGGCTCGATCCCAGGACCCTGAGATCATGACCTGAGGCCAAGGCAGAGGCTTAACCCACTGAGCCACCCAGGTGCCTCTAGAATAGAGTTTTTAATGTTGGTCTTGATCCACTAAATTGATTTCATCATCTGCTACCTAAGTCACCACCCACAGTGAAAACACGGACCCATTTCTGCCCGTCATGTGTTAAAAACGAGGACATCGGCATCCTAAAGGTGAGATGGCTCACCCAAGGTCATGCGTAGTTGGTAGCAAAGCTGCTGTCAGGACCAGCTCCAGGTCCTCTATAGATTTCTAAGCTCGGGTCTTTTCTATCATTTTCTGTTGGCAACTTCTGCCATTCAGAACCTGGGTCAGCATTGTCCCACCTCACCCCCGTGCCTGTGTGTAGGCAATCAGATGTGAACTCAACTTGACGTACTGCTGTCTGCCCAGGATAGGTATGAGCGCGTACTGGCCACATTCCCTGGGGAGACTGCCCCGGCAAGTGTGTGCTTTCCAGTCAGAGTGGGGCTGTGTAATGTGAACGACTTATGAACCCACAGAATGTGACCACTGCTTTCAGCACTTCACTGCTGCGGTTCTCCATGACTGGTCTGTTTTGTGGAGAAGTGGGGACAGAAGGGAGGCTCGTCAAACCCATGCACTCTTCATTTGAATTCTCCCCTTTCAATGGGGGAGGCAAAAAGAATGGGATTCAAGCAGCAAAACCTTCAAAGTTCACTTCATGATATGAACTCCTGGGATGCACAAAGAGCTGAACAAAAAGGGTTTTGGTGGTGGGGCGCCTGGGTGGCTTAGTGGATTAAAGCCTCTGCCTTTGGCTCAGGTCATGATCTCAGGGTCCTGGGATCGAGCCCCACGTCGGGCTCTCTGCTCAGCAGGGAGCCTGCTTTTCCCTCCCCCTCTGCGTGCCTCTCTGCCTACTTATGATCCCTCTCTTTCTGTCAAATAAATAACATCTTTAAAAAAAGGGGAGGTGTTTGGTGTTCTAAAGACCCAAGCAGCCTGTTATTAGGGTCTGGTATGAATAATCAATTACACCACAAAGCTTATTTTCCTGGGAGGAAATAATCCAGTCACCAGAAGTTTCCTAAGGTGCTTGGAATAATAAATGACAAACTTATTTCATATCCATTTCTCAGAATGTTTCATTTCAAAAGATATTTTGAAAAAAAATTTAATGATTGAGGGTGTGTGCTCTGGCTGAAAAATTATTCCTATAAAGAAGTGTAAGGGACTAGGGCAATAGTGATGTATTAGGGCATTTTGTTTGTAAGGAAGAGAAACCTGTCAAGCTTAAAGACAATTTAAAAGAATATTTGCAGGGTGTCTGGTTGGCTCAGTTGGGTAAGTGTCTGACTCTTGATTTCAGCTCAGGTCATGATTTCAGGGTTGTGGCCCTGTGTGGGGATCTGCACTCATCACAGAGTCTGCTTGAGATCCTCTCTTTCCCTCTCCCTCTGCCCCTGCCTCCACTTGTGACCTCTAAATAAATAAATTAGGAAAAGAAAAAGAGGAAAAAAAAAAAAAAGAGAAAATTTGGTGGCGTATGTTGCTAAAAAGTCCATGACTAATGTTAGCTTCAGGCATGGCTGGATCTAGGGGCTCAAATCATGTCATCGGGGCCCTGTTTCTTGCCATCTCCTACCCTGTTTTTATCTGGCCTCACTCTCAGGCAGGCTCTCTCCATCTGAGTACCTCTTGGCAGATATTGGCTTATTTCCTACAAAGCCAAGCGACTGGAGATGCTTAGCCCCTGGTTGTCCCTGCCTTGACTCATGCTCCTAATTCTGAACCAGTAACTGGGGCCAGAGTTATCAGGGCTGTCACTGGCCAGGTGTGGGTCTGGTGTTTCCTGTGGAACAAGGCAAGGGACGGTTCCTCTGAGGAAGTTTGAGGTGTTGCTACCAGAGAGATGAATTGGCTGGACAAACAAGAATAACGGATGTCCATTCTTTTTTTTTAAGATTTTATTTATTTATTTCAGAGAGAGAAAGTGAGAGAGAGCATGAGAGGGGAGAAGGTCAGAGGAAGAAGCAGACTCCCCATGGACCTGGGAGCCCGATGCGGGACTCGATCCCAGGACTCCAGGATCATGACCTGAGCTGAAGGCAGCTGCTTAACCAACTGAGCCACCCAGGCGCCCCTGGATGTCCATTCTTTACAGTGTTGTGAACACTCTAGGGGTAAATGCTTGATGGATAAGTAAATGCTCAGCTCTTATGCTCTTTATTCATTTGTTTATTTAGTCCCTTCCCAAGCTACTCATATATTTTGTGGACTTGTGAGTTCTTTTAGAGAGACCTCCTAGTCATTCCTTGATTAATGCACGGACTTGACTGCTCCCTTGTTAAGCCTTCAGCAAACACTCTTCTTGCTGTTAATGCTAATTGCAAGGCCAATTTCAGCTAGTCATGGCTAGATGATGGTGATCCTCTCTTTGAATCTGTTTAACCATGTCAGTGTTCAAAAATTTATGATTGGTTTTGGCTGAATGGCCAGCATAGATGCCTTTAATAAATCTGCTTTGCTATTGGGGGAAGGGAGGTAACTTCTGATCTTTTTCCCTTGATGCTATTTCTAGCTCAGATCATTAGTAGTTAATTCTAATCCTTCCTTCTGTAAGGGGAGGCCAGTTTGTTTTTTTTTATTATTGCATGAGCCAAGAATTATTTCCCAGGTTTAAGAAAAAAATTCATCTGCAAGTTTGATTATTCCGATCTCACTTGTTTTCCTAGTTGCTACCTGCCTTCTGCAAATTTCACTGCTTATTAACACCTTTGCCTGAAGGCAGATAAGATAAGATCAAGGAGTCTATGTAATTAAAACTTTTAACAGCATCCTGTCTTTTTTCTTGTTTCTTCCTGGAGGGGCTACCTCCTTGGCAATGTTTCTGTGCAAAACCAGTTTGTACATTGACCAACACGAACTGTGATGGATTATCTGTCAGTTTTAGTTAATCATCGTTCTCCTGTCTCTTTTACAACAGGAATTTGAACGTTGGCTGCAACATCACTCCCTCTGGGAGTTGCCTGGACTTCAGATCTTTTCCTTTGCCTTCTTCTTAAGCCCTATTGAGATCAAGTTAAATATGAAAGTAATGTCAAGTTCAAAAGAGCATGTTAGGGTCTGTTCATCAATCTTGGAGGGGGTGTTATTTTTATACTTCACAGCTAAATAGAAAAAGTATTTTGAAAAAGTCTTCAAAGGCATCTGGGTGGCTCAGTGGGTTAAACTGCTGCCTTCGGCTCAGGTCATGATCTCGGGGTCGTGAGATCGAGCCCCACGTCAGGCTCCATGTTCAGTGTGGCGTCTGCTTGAGATTCTCTCTCCCTGTCCCTCTGCCCCTACCCACCCCTCAAATAAATAAACTTTTCCCAAAAACTCTGTTTTCATTCACACAGATAATTGCATTTACTCTACCTTTATTTTATCTATTTTCGTGTTTGTTTGGAGCATTGCTTGACTAGTTCAGCGCCATCAGTTTTTTAACTTTCATTTTGAATCTCTTTGTATCTGGGTTATGGTCAGAATTCACAAAAACTGTTTTGATGAGGTTTCTCATTCATTATTATGCATATGTATGTATGTGTACACACACACACACACACACACACACACACACACACTACATAAGCAGGCCAGGCCTTTGTATTATGAGAGTATTTTTAGAACACTAATGAAGTGGAAGGGTTTGTGTTTCATTTCCCTTGGCCTTCCTCTATTCAGACACCTGCATTTGCCATTAATTACTACTCCCATGGTACTCTTTCTTTGTCTGTTGTGCAGTGTTTTAAAATAATACTGGGAGGAAAGCAAGGTTTTGAGGCACATAACTGCATTGGAATAAACAGTTTTTTCCCCCCTTAGGAGCTCCACAGAAGGCTCCTGTAAGAGTAATAGCTATTTTTGTACATATTAAGGAGGTTCTATTTCTTTTCATCTTTTCTGCAATCTTTGCTTATTCCATATAGCTGATCTCCTTGGTCACCTCATTTTTTTTTTTTTTTCTTCCTCAATCAAATAAGCCTGAGTACCATTTGTGGCTCCTGCATTGTTTCAGAAATAGAAAATTGCTTTTGCTGGGATCTCTTTTTAATCGTAACTTTTGGGTTAAACCAATGCACATTAGTTGGGTTTGCAAGTGGCAGATAATCACCATGACATTTAAAAAAGCATTTATAGGGATGCCTGGGTGGCTCAGTTGGTTAAGCAGCTGCCTTCGGCTCAGGTCATGATCCCAGCGTCCTGGGATCGAGTCCCATATCGGGCTCCTTGCTCGGCAGGGATCCTGCTTCTCCCTCTGCCTGCCACTCTGTCTGCCTGTGCTCACTTGCTCTCTCTCCCTCTCTCTCTGATAAATAAATAAATAAATAAATAAATAAAATCTTAAAAAAAAAAAAAAAGCATTTATACATGAAGCATATTTAAAAAGAAATATATTCCCTTTTGGAGGTTTAGCCTATTGCTTTTATTTTATATAAACTTTTTTTTTTAAGGTTTTATTTATTTATTTGACAGAGACAGAGATCACAAGCAGGCAGAGAGACAGGCAGAGGGAGAGGGGGAAGCAGGCTCCTTGCTGAGCAGAGAGCCCAATGCGGGGCTCGATCCCGGGACCCCGAGATCATGACCTGAGTTGAAGGCAGCAGCTTAACCCACTGAGCCACCCAGGCGCCCTATATTAACTTTTTTATTGAAGTATAATATATGTGCAGAAAATTATACAGAGCACAGATGTATACTTTAATGAGTTTGTGTAAGATGAACACATCTGTGTAACCAGCATCCACGTTAAAAAACAGAATATTACTGGATTCTTAAAAGTCTCCCTCATATATCCCCCATCCCTATCCTTTTCCCAAAGGGCTCTTTTGATTAGTAACACCATCAGATTAGCTTTGCCTGTTTTTGGAATTTACATAAATGGGATCATATAGACTCTTAGGGTGTGTGAGATTCGTTCATGTTTTGGTGCAAAGTTGCAGTTCGCTCATTCCTGTTGTTATTAGAATTTCACTGTATGACTGTACCAGAAATTTACTTATCTATTCTTTCGATAAGATTTGGGTTTTCCCCATTTTAGACTGTTATGATTATTGCTGCTGTGAACATTCTTAGATGAACAGCATTTGTGCTTCTGCTGGCTGTGTACCTAGAGTAGAATTTCTGGGTTACAAGGTTGGCATATGTGTAGCTTTAGTTGATTTCTCCAAACAGTTTTCTAAAATGGTTGTACTAATTTACATTTCCTCCAGCGGTATATGAGTGTTCTAGTTGACCTATATCCATGCTTGACATTCTCTCTCTTTTTCATTTCAGCCATTCTGATGGTTGTTTAATGGTATCTTGTGATTTTTAGATTACATTTTGTTGACTAGTAAAGAAGTCAATCCTCTTTTTGTGGGTTTATTGGAAATTAACATATTGCTTTAAAAATACTTTGATCTTGGGATGCCTGGGTGGCTCAGTTGGTTGAGCGGCTGCCTTTGGCTCAGGTCATGATCCCAGCGTCCGGGGATCGAGTCCCGCATCGGGCTCCTTGCTCAGCAGGAAACCTGCTTCCTCCTCTCTCTGTCTGCCTGTGCTCACTCTTTCTGACAAATAAGTAAATCTTTAAAAAAAAAAAACAACTTTGATCTTACTTATTACATTGTTTGGTCATTTAAGTCCTAGGATTTTGGTGTTAAAACAAACCATACACGAAAAAGGATTTATTAGCATTTATTGTGATATGACCTTCTAGACCTAAGAACAAGTTCCTAGATCTTTATTTTATTATCCCATCACTAGATTTACAGTGTTGTTTTGGAAGGTTGAGGACACACATACAATTAGAAATTCACAATTTCTGAGGCGCTTGGGTGGCTCAGTTAGTTAAGCATCTGACTGTTGCTTTTGGCTCTGGTCATGATCTCAGGGTCCTGAGATTGAGCCCCTAGTTGGGCTCTCTCTGTGCTTCTCTCCCTTTGGCTCCCCATCTCCCCAATACCACTTGCAAGGGCTCTCTTTCTCTCTCTCTCTAAAATAAATCTTAAAAAAAAAAATTCAGTTTCTATTTCTACTTCAGTCTTTTGTCCCACATTAATTGAGTGAATATGTTGGTTATCATAGGGGATGGTAAGATGGAGAATTTGGTTTTACACTCTAAGAAGCTCTAAAAATGTGCCCCGGGCTCCTCGAGGAAAGAGGGGATAAGTCCTATGAGAGGAATATAGGAACATTTCATAAACATTGAAATGCCTTTGAAGTTGACTATCCAAAAAATTTTGTGAGTGGAGCTAGAAGGAATGGGTATTTCCCCAAATGTGGCCCATTTGGGGATAGCAAGCAGCTCAGAGTGGCTGAGTCTTAGGATGTGCAGAGGGGTACAGAGGAAGAAAGCTAAAGGGAGCAAAATAAATTTTCCTAATATTCAAAGAGCGACTACTATCAATAAAGGACCAAAACCAGTTCATTAGAAAAAGCAAATTAAAACACCTGGAGATACTGTTTTTCACTACCCTGTTGGCTGAGATTTAACAACAATGTTTGACAAGAGATTTTATTGACAAATGTGTGGAGAAATCGTCTCCATTTATGGCTGGAAGGAGAATAAATTGCTATAAACTTTTATGGAAGGCAATCTGGCCATCTTTTTCAGAGTTGAAAATGTGTATACTTTTTGACGCAGCAATTCCCTTTTGGCAATGTATCTTACAAATATGTTTATACATGAGCAAAAGGCTATAACAATAAAAGATGGGAAATAACCTGTATGTGGGAGATGGGAAAATAAATCGTGGTTCTTCCACTTGATGACTTCCTATGCAGCCAGTGAAAAGAATGGGGGAGTGCTCTATTGATCTAGGGAAATGAAACAATCCCCAAGATGTATTGTTCAATTGGAAAAAAAAAAGGTGTGTAATGGTGAATAGTGTGATAACTTTCTATGTGAAAATTGGGGGAAAATGTACATGCATCTGAAAAGTAAATAAATTGATTATATTAGTTGCTCCCTGACAGGGAATTAGGAGGTTGGTGGGAAGGAATGGGAGACTTTTCACTGTATACCCTTTGGCAACTTTAGAATACTGAACCATGTGAATGTATTACCTACTAAAAACAAATAAAATTACTCCCCTTGCCCCTCTCCCCCAAATAGGAAGTGAGATCACACAGGACTTTAAATTGCAGTCTAATAACTGATTTTTTTTTTTTTAAGATTTTATTTATTTGTTTGACAGACAGAGATCACAGGTAGTCAGAGAGGCAGGCAGACAGAGAGGAGGAAGCAGGCTCCCCACTGAGCAGAGAGCCCGATGTGGGGCTCCATCCCAGGACCCTGAGATCATGACCTGAGCCGAAGGCAGAGGCTTAACCCACTGAGCCACCCAGGCACCCTAATAACTGAATTTTTGTGCAGTTTCTTTCATATGTATTCCTTCTTTTCATTTTTATAATAATCAAGTGAAGAAGCAGAATTTATTTTTGTTCTGGAAATGAGAAACTTGAGGCTAAGGTATTTAAGCAATTTTCATAAAAATCTTCCAGTGGCAGATACTAGATTTGGGACGAGCAAGTGTATTGTTTAAGATAATTATTTACTAGAATTTTAATAAACGGGCAAAAGGCAAAATGTGAGGGTAGTTTCAGGCAGAATGAAAATGTTCTGAATGATAGTAGTTGAAGCTGTGATTCGAGAATCTATTAGCAATTTTTATCTGTATTCACTGTTAGCACTGTGATCTGATCTCAGCGCTTCACTCTAGATTAGAGCTGGGTCTGAAACTATCCCTGGGCGAAAAAGTTGAAATTCATTACAAAAGAGGTGGTTGAAAGCTTGATAACACTTTGCTTAATGCAGCCTGTGGATTTGTTTGTTTTTGGGGGGGGGGGGTCTTTAAGTGTAATCTTGTTTTATCAATGGGAAGGATTTGTTTCTCACAAACCTGAGTTGATGATGGCAAATTTTGTGTGCTTGTGTCTGTTCTGCCATGATCTTGGCAAAGACCACATGAGCATTTAAATTATGTTGCTTCAGCTGGACTGGGCCCCTTCCTTTCAAAGTATTTTTTTTATAAGATTTTATTTATTTATTTGAGAGAGAGAGAATGAGCGTGCATAGCATGAGTATGGTAGGGGCAGAGGGAGAAGCAGGCTCCCCGCTGAGAGGAGAGACCAAATGTGGGGCTCTATCCCAGGACCTTGGGATCATGATCTGAGCCCAAAGCAGACGCTTGACTGGCTGAGCCACCCAGGTGCCCATTCAGAGTATTAAATTCCTCTTTAATCAGAAACAAAGGGCCTATTCAAGTAAGTATAAAGACTGAAACTTTCTAGAATGGCTTGAGAACCAGTTCCTACCTGCTTGGTCTTACCTGACCTTCACAGCACCAGGTGAGGCAAAAGGCTATGGGGTCACGACTCGTTCCAGTCATTCTGATAAGCAGTTAGAACATGCTGTTGAGTGCTTAATATTGGAGGCTTGAATGGGGGGAGGCATCAACGAGGAGAGAAAAATGTTTGAAAGGACATGCCCAGGATCTCACTATTCCAGTTAATGGAGCCAACCATGAACCCAGGAACCAGAAATTCAGCAGAACAAAGAGAATCTATCTTCAAAAGCAATTTCATCACCGAAGGAACTAGACTGAGAGGAAAGTAATGGCTAAAAGGGGAAAGAATTTTTTTAAAGTAGAGGAATAAAATAATATATACTCATTGAAAAGATAAAATTTGGATAATAAAGTGAAATTATGCAAGTAGCTTAAAAACAGTTGGGAAAATCAAAAAATGTAGAAAAAAGGCCAGATTTGCAAGGAAGAATACAAAAAAATCTACAAATTTTGAGTCTAGCAATAAGACCAAGTTATAAACAGAAACACCTCCTGTGAGAAACATATGCATCCTGTGCACCAAATAAAGATGAAAGAAGATGCATATTTGCTAGTTAAGGAAGATGGGAAAAAAGGAACACATATCCTGGTGTTTTACTCTCCAGTGCTTCACAACAGCAAGAACATGGAATGGGCAGGTGGGAAATAAAGCCAGAGGAAACCGATGACTTTTTTAAAAATTAGTTTTAATCTAAATTCACAGATGAGGGGCATCTGGGTGGCTCAGTGGGCTAAGCCTCTGCCTTCGGCTCAGGTCATGATCTCAGGGTCCTGGGATTGAGCCCCACATCGGGCTCTCTGCTCAGCAGAGAGCCTGCTTCCCTTCCTCTCTCTCTGCCTGCCTCTCTGCCTAGTTGTGATCTCTGTGTCAAATAAATAAAATCTTGAAAATAAATAAATAAATAAATTCACAGATGAAATGCAACAGAGGTTGATAATAGTTATTACTGGATGGTGGAATTACAGGTGCTATCAGTGTGTGCTTTTGTCTAAAATCTCTTAAGTGTGATGAATATGTATTACTTTTTTTAGTCATAGGAAAGAATGAGTTTAACCTAAAGCCTAAGAGGTTTTGTTCAGATAAGAATTTCCTTTATTGCAGGGACGCCTGGGTGGCTTAGTTGGTTAAGCGGCTGCCTTCGGCTCAGGTCATGATCCCAGCGTCCTGGGATCGAGTCCCACATTGGGCTCCTTGCTCGGCAGGGAGCCTGCTCCTCCCTCTGCCTCTGCCTGCCACTCTGTCTGCCTGTGCTCGCTCTCGCTCTCTCTCTCTAACTAATAAATAAATAAAATCTTAAAAAAAATAAAAAAAAAAAGAATTTCCTTTATTGCAAACTTTAGGACTGGGGAAGATTATGGTCCCTACACCCTCTGCCCTCACTCCTGTTACAGGGACTCCCTGGTCTCTGCCCCTGTCTGAGGCCATCCACCTGTACATGGGTCACCAACGTCTCTTGCTTATTCGGAGGCTTTGCGCTGTGGATGGATCCCCTCTCTCCCGCACTATCAATTTCTCTATCACCTAGGTTATTCCCATGAACCTCTAAATGTACAAAATGTATCCTGAATGTATCCTGAATCTAATCCCTTCTCACCAGCTCTTCCCTGCTCTGAGCCATCATGGCCTCACTTTTGGTCTACACTAGTGTCCTTACTAGCCTCTGTTTTTCCTTTCTACCCCAGTAGCCTGACCTCCACACAGCAGCCTGTGTGAGTCACTAGGATGGAAGCCCCATGAGGCACGAACTCCATGTCTTGTCCACCACTGTGTCCCCAGCACCAGAAAAGTTGACAGCACATTGCAGGTGTTCAGTATATTTTTGTTGTTGGAATCAGTAAATCCCTGAATGACGTGGTGGTGCCCAGTCTTATGGGTTGTTTTTGTTTGTTTGTTTGTTTTTTGGGGGGGGTTTGGCCTTCTTAATGGGGAACTAATTGGTAAATTAATGTGCTACTGTCTTTAAGCAAATTCATGAGTAACTACACTGGAACAATGTATTTATTCAAAAATAATTTTGGGGGAGCCTCTTCTGGGCCAGATACTGTTCAAGTGCTGGGGTTATGAATAGCAGTGAACAAAATAAAGTCCCTGTTCTCATGAAACTTCTGGTGATCAAAGGACCTCATGGGTTTTTGAGGTCATGATTATGGAGGGGATCATTACATTGTCCTTATTTGCCCAATTGCTTTATCCTTGACTCTATCCCCTTTAGTACCATTGGCAAGAACCCTTGGCCAGAGGGACCACTTATCAGACCTGGTGTGATATTTCTTATGCTTTAAGAAAAAATCCTTTCAGGGATGCCTGGGTGGCTCAGTTGGTTAAGCGGCTGCCTTCGGCTCAGGTCATGATCCCAGCGTCCTGGGATCGAGTCCCGCATTGGGCTCCTTGCTCGGCAGGGAGCCTGCTTCTCTCTCTGCCTCTGCCTGCCACTCTGTCTGCCTGTGCTCGCTCTCTCTGAAAAATAAATAAATAAAATCTTTAAAAAAAAAAAAAAATCAGAGTGTCTTCTGCCCTTACGATTTTTAGGTAATACACTTTGGCTACTACAGTCCTGCTAAAAATTTCTAGGTTTGAATTGAAAGAGAACGTGTCAACGCAGAATGATTTTTGTTTATGGTCCAAGTTTTCGGTTCTTTTTACTGTGCTATTTGGACAGAACCTAAGTTGTCTGCAGACGGTGCGGTGAGAAGGATGGCAGGACTCTTCCTTGGACCCTACTCCCCAATACACTTTTTTCCCGACCTGTGTGAGAAAACTGGCCGGGCAGCGTTGGATGGTATGATTGGAACAGTGAGAATGCTGTGTGTCTAAATGCCTTCTCTGGAGCACATATGCCTAGGTGAAGTGGGTATGTAGGGAACGTGTTTATGTGAATTCAAGTGGTGGTGTAACGTGATTCTCGGTGTAAGAGTAGCTGTAAAGACTTTCCTAATTATATGGAAATTGAAAGCTATTTTGGTTTTGTGCCTTACCTTGAGGCTGGAAGATTTTGACACACTTATGGAGAGAGGCTTAAAACATAACAGCCTGTGTTGGTACAGAGAATAAATAATAACTTCATGAAAAAACAACCGAAAATGTTTGCCTGGAAAGACTTTTCATCACTTAATAAAGCAACAGGTTTATTCCTGGGATTCAGGATGCCGTTTTTGGCTTGAGTGACTATCTAATTGGACATGCTAGCTCCTTTGTTTGCCCACATGAAAACTGTAGTCGTGGGGGGAAGGGAGTAGAGTGAAATATAATGGAAGAGAAAGAAAGTTCTTGAGTAGAAAAAAGCTTCATGTGATTTACTGGGGCTGTTACCCCAGTGTTACTCAGACCCTTTTTCTGAGTATGTTTTAAGGCCTGCCTGAGTGCTGGAGGGTGTGTTTCAGACTCTCCATCAGTGTTGTTATGTTGATTGGCATGAAGGGGACTTTTCTTGCGAAGTGATTTAACACTTGGAGCAAGAGTTATCCCGGGCTACGTGTGGTATCCTTCTAGCTCAGGCCGTTGAGCGTGTAAGGTAGTGCCAGATGGCAGTGACCATTTATAGACAGCCTCAACTGTGCCTTCGTCCTAAAGCAATATGCAGTTTTCTTTCTTTTCATTCATTCAACATTTCCCGAGCATCTGTTGTGCCAGGTCCTAAAATAGGGAGCGGAGATAAACCTGCAGCTTCTGTCCATGGCGTGAAATGCTTAATCAGTGCCACAGTCCGACTGCTGTTTATCATTCTTCATCCTTTCTCTGTTAATCTCTTTGGCTTTCATATGGAGAATAATAAGCTCTCAATTAATAAACTCCTATTTAAGATGATGGAAAATCTGGTCATAATTTAGCAGGCAGGCTATACTTTAATAAGAGACATTAAAACTCTAGCTCTGAGCAACCTTTCCTACAGGGATAGGAAATTAGAACTTGCTGGTATAATTCTCCTTGAAAGAAACCCCAGGGAAGAGTTGCCTGGTTTGGAGAGATACGGGTAGACTCCTTGGCAGAGCTAAGGATTGGTTGAGTGTTGGGAATCGAGCGGGAGATGGGTCATTAAAACAATTAGGATGACGATATAAAACTACTCAAGAGAGGGAAAGTTTTCACCTTTTAAGGTGGCATTATGTTTGAAATAGCCCAGAGTTATTTTTGGGTGAGATGGAGGAGGGGAAAGGGAATCGTGTGTGTGTGTGTGTGTGTGTGTGTGTGTGTGTGTGTGTGTTTTAGATCCGGGAGCACTGATGGTACTCTTATTTATAAATTTAGTTAATGATTTGCAGATTTTAAGGCTAGGGAATCCTGGAAATTACTTAACCATAACCTCGTTAGGGTTAATGTAATACATAGAATTAAGAATGTTGTAGAATTTTGTCTATAAATATACTTCTTCCTGGCATGAATTATATTGAACTAGATGAAAAATTTTAATACCTAGTCTCTTGAGATGGCTCATGTGAGGCTTTCCTTATCAGTAAAGCAACATCAAAAATTTCACCCGATTTCACGTATTAAGGATGTTAAAAATAATTTTTCAAACATGGAAGGTTAGAACTTAAGCTTCTGAAGTTTCAGTCTTTTATCGTGCATTATACTGAGTGACACAAGGTAGACCTAGATACACAGCTGTACGGTTAATGGTTACATGACATTGGGCAGATATGAGTCTCATATGGGCCTCAGTTTCCCTGCCCCTAAAATAAAAGTCTGACTTACTGATGTTTTACTTAGCTTCCTAAATTCCTTTCCTTAACCTTGTGATTCTTGATCCTAACCCAAATCAAATATTAGTCTTGTTCCTAGAATTTTGTGCCTCATTTTGGTACCTGGGTAGTTCAAGTGCCTCTTGACTATTGCATTCTAACAATATCCATGTCTGAGCTCTCTTTTCCAAGCATGGAAGAATGGCTGGGAGGAGGACCCTCCACATTCACTAATATTCTTCCTTTTAGTTATTTGGTGATATCCACTTATTAGTATCCCTAAGAAGTGTTGCTATCAACAACACAAAAGCTCTCTACAGTCTTATTCGTGCTTGAATAACATGATTCCCTTTTGTGTTTTAAGAAAATAAAAACAGTTGAGGTCTTGCTGGAAGTGTTTACTCATTCAAGCTGAAAGACGTACTGTGGGTGTTATGTCTGATTTCTGAGAGCTTTTGCAGCAGGTTGGTGTCTAGAGTGTTTTGTCTCTGTTTATTTGTATTTGTTTAGACAGAGATTAATAAAGAGCTTTTCTTGCAAAGCATGAGGATGATTGATACATGTTTCTCCCCTGTGGTTCTTTTTGTCAGCCCCTACGTGGAAGAAATAAGTGAAAGAGTATTGTTTCTTTCAGCTCAACTCTTACATCTTTACCAGTAAACTAGGGAGTTTGGGGAAAAGAGAAAAACAGAACATGGGCAATAATAAGGTTTAGGTCATAAACTCTAATAGTCTTCTGGCTTTTGTAAACAATTTTTTTTTCCTGCCTCTAAAAGTGTTTTTTTATTTTTGTATCCACATTTATAGTCATGGACTGTAGGTATTTCTTTAACATTATTGTATGACCTTTTTGGTTTGCATTTACTTTTCATTTCATTTCTTTTGACCAGAAGCCCTATGAAATTAAATACAGATCCTCTGTGCACAATTAAAAAAATAATTATGTATACTTTTTTACTTGGATAAGTTGTTTGCTTGTTTGTTTCTTCCTTTTTTTTTTTTTTTAAGATTTTATTTACTTATTTGACAGAGATCACAGGTAGGCAGAGAAGCAAGCAGAGAGAGAGGAAGGGAAGCAGGTTCCCTGCTAAGCAGAGTGCCCGATGTTGGGCTCTAACCCAGGACCCTGGGATCATGACCTAAGCTGAAGGCAGAGGCTTTAACCCACTGAGCCACCCTGGTGCCCCCTTTCCTTCCTTTTTTTTAAAGGAGTTGCTTTTCTTTGAAAGCAGTTTTATTTTTAAGAAACTTGAAAAAAGATCACTTAAGGATCCACTTATGTCAAGCCATGAAAGATTTTTACATAAGATTTTGATTGCTTTCTCTGACAGTTTCTATAATCCCAGATTTCTTCATTTCTCTCCTCTCCACTTTCTATTCCCTGATGCCAGAATTATCAGTAATCAGAGTTAGGAAAGTCAGTCTCCATCCTGCTCTCCTTCCCTCCCTTCTTTCCTAGAGCTGTTAAAGTTTACTGTCTTAATAACCTCCCTTTTTTTTTTTTTTTTAAAAGAGAGAGAGCCAGCACACGAGCAAGTGTAGTGGTGATGCGGGGGGAGATGTAGGGGCAGAGGGAGAGGGAGAATCTTAAGCAGGCTCCACACTCAGTACAGAGCTGATGCAGGGCTCCCTCTCATGGTCCTGAGATCATGACCTGAGCCAAAATCAAGAGTGGGATGTTTGACTGACCAAGCCACCCAGGAGCACCCCCCCACTTCCTGGCAACTTTTAAATATGCAATATAGTATTATTAACACTAGTCACCATGCTGTATATTCCATCCCCAGGACTTACTTATTTTATAACTGGGAGTTTGTATCTTTTGACTCCCTTGACTCATTTTGCCCTCCTCCCAAACCCCACTTCTGGCAGCTGCCAATATGTTTGCTATGAATTAAGTTCTCCTTTCTTCCTTCCTTCCTTCCTCTCTCGCTCCCTCCCTTCCTCTCACTCTCTCTTTCTTTCTAGATTCCACATGTAAGTGAGATCATATAGTATTTGCCTTTATCTGACTTATTTCACTTAGCATAATAACTTTCAGGTCCACCTGTGTTGTCACAAATGGCTAGATTTCCTATTTTTATAGCTGAATGATATTCCATTGTATATAAATATCGCAGCTTTTAAAATCCATTCATTCAACAGTGAGCACTTAGGGTGTTTCCATATCTTTGCTATTGTAAATAATGCAGCAATCACCATGGGGATGAAGATAGCTTTTTGAGGTCATGTTGTGATTTTCTTTGGATAAATCCCGGATGTGGAATTGCTGAATCATGTGGTAGTTCCATTTTTAACTTTTTGAGGAACCTCGGTACTATTATCCATGGTGGCTGCATCAACTGACATTCCCACCAATAGTGCACAGGCTTCCCTTCTCTTCGTAGCCTTGCCAATGCTTGTTTCTTGTTTTGATGATAGCCGTTCTAACAGGTGTGAAGTGCTGTCTCATTTTGGTTTTGATTTACATTTCCCTGATGATTAGTGACACTGAGCATCTTTTCATCTACCTGTTGGCCATCTTCTTTGGAAAAATGTCCATTCGGATCCTGTGCCCATTTTTAGTCAGATTGGTGTTTTGCTATTGAATTGCATGAGTTCTTTATATATTTTGTTTATTGACTCCTTATGAGATACATGATTTGCAAGTTTCAAGAGAGTCTATTTATGACAGTGGTGGTGGTGTTTGATCGTGGTTGGTGGTTGATTAGAGATTAAATGAACGAATTTTTTTAAATATATTTTTTTATTTTATTTATTTGACGGACAGAGATCACAAGTAGGCAGAGAGGCAGGCAGAGAGAGGGGGGGAAGCAGGCTCCCCACTGAGGAGAGAGCCTGATGTGGGGCTCGATCCCAGGACCCTGGGATCATGACCCGAGCCGAAGGCAGAGGCCTTAAACCACTGAGCCACCCAGGTGCCCGTAAATGAACGAATATTAATTGTAGGGCTTTGATATAATTTCATAGAAATGTAATTTTGATCTATTAAGATTTAAGGCTTCACTTTAAAAAATATGAAACTAATTTTTTTTTCAACTTAGGTTTAGTCTCTTGTGATTTTTATAACTTGGCTTTTAGCTGTTAGGCATTAACTTTAAAAAGTCCTTTGTGGTGTTCTGAGTTCCAGATTATATAACCCCTTTAATTCTGAACACACTTGTTCTGAATGGCCCTCTTTGTTTCCTTCAACTCTACCTTAGGCCGAGAAGTTTTACATCTTTTGTGTTGAATTTAATTGTCTCGGTTTTCCCCTTTGAGAGCTATGGTGAGCTTAAGTTTTTGTTCCCTACCTGGATTTGAGGCCAGGGATAAGGACTTAAATAAACATTGTGTAGGCAGTTTGATTTTTGAAAAATCCCCTTTCACTAGTTTGTTTGTCTGTAGGTCTGCACATTAGGGTGGGGTGAATATTTGTTCTGGGAGTCTTGATTGCATAACGAAGTATTTTCTGTGGTTAGGAAATGCAGCACGGTAAAGTTATGTGTTTCCTTAGGAACTTTTTTGCTGGTGCTTTTGCAAAATAAATACATTTAATGGCCTGGCTTGGGAACCTAATCATTTATAGCATTTCTGTGGGAAAAGTAAATCGCAAATGCCAAGCAGTTCATTTACAAATATACTTTTTTTTTTAAAGATTTTATTTATTTATTTGACAGACAGAGAGAGATCACAAGTAGGCAGAGAGGCAGGCAGAGAGAGGAGGGGAAGCAGGCTCCCCGCTGAGCAGAGAGCCAGATGTGGGGCTTGATCCCAAGACCCTTAGATCATGACCTGAGCCGAAGGCAGAGGCTTAACCCACTGAGCCACCCAGGCGCCCTACAAATATACTTTGAAGCATAACAAATATACTTTTGAAGCACCTACAAACCGGAGGCTGTTTATTTATTAAATTTTTTTAAGATTTTATCTTTTTGTCAAAGAGGTAGAGAGAGAGAGAGCACAAGGAGAAGAAGTAGCAGGCAGAGGGAGAAGCAGGCTCTCATGCTGAGCAGAGAGCCCAACAAGGGACTCCATCCCAGGACCCTGAGATCTTGACCTGAGCTTAACTGACTGAGCCACCCTGGGGCCCCTGGAGGCTGTTTAAATAGTGCAGTCTGGTGGGTCTCTCCGACTGAGGCCAGATGTCTGTGTAAGTGACATGTCAGGTGAGTTCTTTAATGTGATGATCACACCATTCTGAAGCAGATCACACACCAGCTGTGGCATCTCTGAGCGGTTCTTGCTTTCTCTTTGTCTCACTTCAAAGGCCTGGTCCTATATTTACCAAAAAGTTGAATGATTTAGTTTTAGCATATCAGAGCTTGTCGGTGTGGTGAATCACTTAGCCTTGGGAGAAAGAAAGAGGTGGTTTGCTCCTTTGGCCTTAAGAGGTCACCCTTATGGGGTGCCTCAGTGGCTCAGTGGGTTAAGCCTCTGCCCTCAGCTCAGGTCATGATCTCAGGGTCCTGGGATCGAGTCCCGCATCGGGCTCTCTTCTTGGCAGGGAGCCTGCTTCCCCTCTCTCTCTGCCTACTTGTGATCTCTCTCTCTCTCTGTCAAATAAATAAATAAAAATCTTAAAAAAAAAAAAAAGAGGTCACTCTTATTATGATATAAAGGAGATCCTTTGGAGTCTAAGGAATTTTAGATCCATTTTCTCATTTATAGATAAACTGAGACCTAGAAATAACTGAAATGACCAGCGCCTTAGTTTTGATTCTCCCTGAAGTATAGCCTAAGCAAGAAGTTAAGTTCACATAGTTTATCTGGGAGGTGATCCCAAGAAGCAGGAGTGAGGGAGCAGGGAAAGAGGCAAGGAGGAAGGAAAAGCCAAAATAAGAATGTGTGAGGAAGCTGATACTGTAGGCAACTAGGGCTTGGTTCTACCCCCAGATTCCTCCTTTGGAAAGGAAGGACAGTAGAGCATTTACACAGCCGGCCCTGTTCCCTCCTAGTTGAGGTTGTAAACAAGGCCATTAATGTTCCCGTGCGTTTGCCTTCAGACTGAGCTGGTGTCCGTTTTCAGAGAAGGCCCTGGAAAACCAAGGAGGTCCCTGTGTTGCCTGTGGTGGGAGTCATCAGCCTGTATCTGTCCCACTTGGAACTCCTTACCATGGCTATGGCTGAAATCAGAGCTGGGCTAGGGGACCACGATGAAGGGCATCAAGAGTATCTGCTGCCAACACCAAAAGTGGGTTGGTTATATAAACCACAGCCAACTATATCATTGAATCAAAGGCTGTTAATGGTAAGATCCAGCATTAAGTTATGTGCCACCAAAGAAAAATATTCTGCCAAGTAAACTTGGATGGCCATTAAATACGAGGCACACCTAATATCAGGGATGTTAAAATGCAGGAAAAACATATCCTAAAATAGATGGAACACAGTATATGATGAATACTGAGAAGCTGTGCAGTAGGTCGGTATGTCTTATGGAAAGATGTCCTATTCAATGAAATCTGTAGAATGCACGTAAAACAACATATAAATATGATTCCATTAATATAAACAAATAGATCAGTAAATTCTAGGTGGATTCACACCAAACTTCTAACATTAATTCTTCCCAGGGTGGTGAGATTACTTAATGATGGGGAGAATGTACAGGGTACCAAGAAACTTACAAGGAGAAGTAGAGGCCCAGAGAAATCATGACTTGGTGGAGTCTTTTGGTGAGTCATTAACAGATCATGACAATCATGCCTAAAACTTTCTTCTGAATATTGTTCAATTAATTATTGCTCTGTTGATTAGGGAATGGCAGACACCACTAAGAAAAACTGTTTCCTTTGCTGAATCATATGCACCCAAACATTCTGTATATACATCTCAGAAAAGCTTTTTTTCCGGAGAGCTCCCCCATATGCCCTCCCAATTAAGATGTGTTAATCAGAGTTTCCTAAGTATCTTTTTCTCTATTTTAATACATTTTTGGAAGGAGGGTAGTGAATGTTAATATTTCACAAATTTATAGGAATTCAATTTTCCTTTTATTTCATAAATCCTATATTATAGCGTTATGGAGCTCTTACTCAGAAAGACCTCTAGAATCTTTGAGTCCAACCTCCATGTGACATTTTGATCCTCTTTAAACCCCTTGACGATTGGATGGTCATTGTCAGAAATGGGGAACCTCCCATCTCTGTTTTAGATAGCTCTGAGCCTCTCTGCAACTCAGCAGTCCAGCCTCTGTAATCCAGATGGCCTTGTTGCAATGGTTTAAAAGTATGAATGGGGCAAGAATAATGAGCACTGAGACTCTGAGCGCAAGTCAAAGAACAAACCTTTTTTGGGGTGCCTGCTGGATGCTGTGGGAAAGAGAGAATATAGACAGTTCTTAGCGTCACAAAGCTAATGATAGAGACGGAGTCTCTGTCTGTCACTGCCTCAGCTCCCACCTGCTTCTATGGCTCATCCGCCTGAAGTACATGATGAAAAGTGAGGGGAGCAGAGCAGAGAAGGGAGAAATCACTGCCATCTGAGGTGGGTAAGGTGGACCCACAGCCTGTCCTTAAGAAGTTCTAAAGAGAGGGACTTTGTGCTCATGTGGCCTTTTGTTGCTTAAGAGCCCCAAAGTTCAAAAGCTGTTCGTGACCTTCTTGTTAGCTAATCAGTTAAGCTTAACTTGTTTACCGAAAGAAAATATTTGGACCGAGCAAAGTAGCAGATAATATTTCTCTCATAATGACTTGTATGTTGAATACAGTATTTTGCCTCCCCACATTTTATAAATAATTGAAACTTATTCTTTAAGAACTGTGGCAGTTTTTTTAGAAAAATGGCCAGAATTCTCCTGACATTAATAGATGGGGTCTGTGTACCTTCCTCTTGAATATGAGTTAGTTTGTGACTGCTTCAACCAATAGAATATGGCAGAAATGACACTGTTGGACTAATAACACTAGGTCATACAAGGCCATCCACTTCCACCTGCTTCTCTTGAGAAATTCTAGGGAAGTCAAGTGCAGTATAGAGATAGCATGACTCTGAGGTCCACGTGCTGGAGAAGCCATGTGGAGGAGGTCCCAGCCTCGTGAGGGAGCATCTCAACATCCACCCAACTGGGCCTTCAGATGACTCCAGCCCCTCCTGGCATCTGAGACCCTGAACCAGAATTGCCCAACTAAGCCTTTCCTAAGTTCTTGACCCTTCCAAATTATGCGCCATGTAAAATAGTTGTTCAGAGTTGCCAGAGTAATCTGTTGCATAGCAAGAGTAATTGGAACACATACAAAGAAAGAAAATATTTTAAATCAGCTGTGCCTTGCATTTCTCGAAAATATATTATCTATACTTTTGAACAGAGTGCAGATGTAATTTGAACCTCATAATGTAGTTATGGCCTTGAGCTATATAATGAGCTAGACTGCTCAGCTTTTCAAAGTCTTGCATGTACTTTTAGCTTTTTCTTTTTTCCCTAGCTGTCAGTAATCATTTCAGCATCTCCAAGTGCGCCATTTTCAAGACGTGAAACCTCATGTTTGGAATATTGTGTTCAAGTGCAGGCTATACATTTCATGAGAGGTTTTTTTTTTTTTTTTTTAAGTGAGTGCTTGCTTTGTATCGGGCATTGTTCTAGGTGCCACATGAGATGGTAAGCTTCGAGAGAGCCGTGACTTTGCCAGAGGTGTAGCCCTCGTTCCTAGAATAGTGCTTGTTGCTCACTAAGCCTCTGTTGAGTGTATAGATACAGGACACTACGGCAGATGGTCAGAACACACACTCACAATGGACTCTGCCCTCAGGACAGTGACCAGGATGGAGAAGGGGCAGGAAATGGCGTTGTGGGAGATGAGTGAATGAACTGGAGAGGCTCAACCTGGAAAAAGAAGACTTGCTTGAAGGAAGGAAGGCCTGTCATGGGGAAGAAAAATGGTGCTTGATTTGAAATAAAGTGGATTGTCTTTTGTCTCTTTATTAGCAAATAGTGCCTTAGGTGGACTTGATCAAGTAACTTGGCCGTGGCTATTTTGGCTGACAAATGTTGCTTGCTCAAATACAAGAAAAAAGCTAACCATGGATTTCTGAGGAGAAAAAGAAAAAAAAGTTCCGATGTTGACTCATTGGGACAGAATTATTGCTACGCGTTTTATGGTTTCTAAAATATTTTTGATGACAGTGTAGATGTAGGTTGTTCATTAATTTATATGTCACCATTAAAGAAAATAAAAGGAGGAGTCATGTATCTCGCCAGATGAGAAAATAGAAACACGCCATTCTGTGGTACAAATGTTTGGATAAATAGAAGCTTACAGAAGAGCCCTTGTCTTTTGGAAGGGAGAGATGGGTCAGGTTTATTGAGCATTTTAATTATTAAATACAGGCATTTTTAACATCTTCTTGTTAGCACTGCCACTGTGATCTCAGTAACCTAGTCAGGTAAGCTTAATGCAAATAGGGAAATAGTAGCTCTTGGTCAAAGTTTTACCCTAAGGTTGGGAGATGTTACAGCCACATTTGTAGCTCAGAAAGTCATATTTTAGAATACACAGAATGCGATCACCCCATCCCTCCAAGTCAGACCACTTTTTAACCTTTGGTTTCTATGCCACAAAATTGTTTTCTTTAATTATTCTTCACCTCAGATCGACAGACTTTAATTTCTTCCTTGGTTTTCTTTTGCATTTGAAAGGAGATTGTTGACTTCTTATGGCTTCCCTATTCACACGGGGAAGACTGGTTGAGTAAAGGATTCTTAATTTGGCTATTATTGCCTCTTCTAGTTTGTGTTTAACCTGAAACACAAGATAAGTGTCATAAATGGACTACCGAGGAGTACAGTGATGTGTGTTGAGGAAGATTCAGAATGGACCAGCCAAAGTCCCATCTGTTTATAATACTGATTATGGGTAGGGCCCTTTTCAATAGTCCATCCCAATTTAGTTGTGACATTGTGAAGATACAATCAGCATCAGGGAGCATGAAAGATCTTCTTAGAGTCACATTTCCCTTTTATTAAATTCTACTTGCCTGGTTTCCTTCAAAATTGAATCTGTTTCTTAGCATGGCTCTAATATTAGCTGGGTTTCCTTGGAGATATGCATAGACATAGATTTATAGCATTAACCCTGATCTTACCTAGTTTAATGGTCTTCATAGAAAAGTATGTTCTTATTTAGGTCATTAAGATTTCCACAAAAGCAACTATGGAAGCTGCAGAGATGAGATTTGCGGTGATGCATTTCTCCTTTTGAATTTGGTGTTCTGTCATAGGGGCGATTTTGAAGGTAGAGATGAGGATGGGGGGAATAATGGCATTATCAGCTATCACAACAGCTAGGTCTTCCAGAAGGAACAGATCATGTTTACCTGGCAAATCCCAAGCCCCATCCCAGCAATTTAAGGAATTCCTATGACCACAGAAAGAGAGGGAGCGTGTTACTGACATTTTCTATTTATTGATAAGAGAAAAAGGGTTCTGCTTTCTCAGTTGTAAACTTTGAAGACTAGAGAAATCTAGAAGGAGCCTGGGAGGGAATTTGTGACATCTTGCTCAGAGAATTGAGGTTGGTTTTTGTTTTTGTTTCAATGCTGGCCAATGTTTCCTCCAAACTAAGCCAACACAGGTGTGCCTCTGTGCCAAAGTCTAATCTGTAGAGATGCAAATCGACATGGTTCATAAATCATGAGACAAATCCGACATAACCCCTCGATAACTATTTTTATAACCCTCAGGCTGTTCTCTTTGGTCATGCATTTCAACAAATGTTTTCTCAAACTACTTTATTTACATCTCTGGGTATGCATATGCCCCATTTCTTTTCTGGCTCATTTCTGTTCGTTTCCTGTTGTTCTTTAAACTTTCTGCTGATTACTAAATAAATACTGGTTGTCAGATGGCCAGGAAGCAGAATCCTGGGAAGTTGTATGAGGGCCTATCCTCCCGCTCGATGATCTCTGGTGGCGAGGGGCCGGTGTAAAAACCAGCGACCATTTTTGTGATTTTTGCTTTGGATTGAAAAGGCTGAATGAATGAACAGACTGAAATGTTTCCCCCTGTAGGATGAATGAGCAGATACGCAAAGTTGCCTGTGAGCTGTAAGCATTCTTGTGCTGCCCGTCTGGGTGTGATGTGCTGTGGTCCGACCCAGAGCACTGAGGAGCTTGAGCCCAAGTCTTCAGCGTGAATATTGCCACATTGCACTGTGCAATTACGGAGGCAGCAGAAATTGCTTAAGTCCTAAAACCAGGCGCTGCCACAGTCCAGATAGAATAGAATAAGGAATTCATGATATATAGCCCTTGAAATAACCAATAAGTTGGGGGAAATTTGTAAGTTATGGGGGGAAAGCTCCCGACCTTGCATCTGATGTGGCCCTTGCATCTGATGTGGCCCCTGAGTCCCGAGCTGCAGGGAAGATGGGCTTTTCAAGCAGGCATTGCCATAATAGCATCTTATCTTCGCAGAAGGCACGACAGCAATGGTCACCTTCTTGAGCTCAGCATTGCAGTTATTTGTAACTCAGTCTCTTCTCACAGCTGTGAAATCTGAGCAGCAACAGGTTTTGATTTGGTTTGGTTTGGGTTTTTTTGTCGCTCATTCGAAGGCCAAGTCTGACCTGAACTGATGGGAGGCTATTTATGGTGGTTGTTCTGGTTAATAGGAATGTTCCTACATTTTGCTACACCGTTTTGTATGGGATTCTGCTCCAGGTCCTGCTGGAGGAATGGCTGTTACATGATATACATGCCCTATTCCCTTTCTAAAATGAAAAAAAGAAACACAATTCTAAATGTTTCTGGCCTCAAAGATTCCAGCAGAGGGACTGAAGACTTGTACCTAACAGGGCGAAAAATGAGCATCGTCATAGGAACCGGAAACTTTTGTACTTTGCATATGTCATAATTTCACGTTTCAGGGACTTAGAATTTTCTCTTGCCAGCTAAACAAGACCTGATACCAGGATGTTCCTATTCTGGTGAGCAGCAGCCTGGAATGTGTGGATCGTCATGTGACCTAGATGGGACCTGGGAAGGATCTAAATCCAGGAAACAAGAAGCAGAGTGTTTAGAGAGGAGCTAAATTTCCTATCTAGACACTGAAATTTCCACAGTCATGAATTTCATCACCCACCACTTCAAGTGGGCTTAATGCTGTGTCCGGGGGCGGGGGGTGGGGAAGACACCTCTCAGCTTTATTTGAACTCTGTGTTCATTATTGCCATATGGGAGAATGTCTATACTTCAACTGACTGGCTCATAAATCTGGTATAGATTATTCCATACTCTGCAAGTTCTGTTCTTTTCAAGTAATCCATTTTTTTCTTTATAAAGTTTCATAAAATAACTTATTGAGTTTTTTTTTTTTAAGGTTTTATTTATTTATTTGACAGGGAGAGACTCAGCGAGAGCAGGAACACAAGCAGGGGGAGTGGGTGAGGGAGAAGCAAGCTTCCTGCTGAGTGGGGAGCCTGATGTGGGGCTCAATCCCAGGACCCTGGGATCATGACCTGAGCCAAAGGCAGACGCTTAACGACTGAACCACCCAGCGCCCCAATTTCTTGACATTTTTTAAGGCAAATTTACTTGAGTCAGGTGGATTCAACAAACATTTCTGATGGTGCCCAAAGTAGGTGAAGCAGATAAGCAGGGGACCCGCAGAACAAAACTGCCCCCTGCGTGCTGTGTTACATGGGACGCAGAGAAATGCGAGCAAGATTCAGCCTCGTGTCTTTAGAGAGTATCAGTGTGAGTACAGGTAACTGTGAAGCCTGTCCATCCGGCTTTGCATTTAGGGTAAGTGGACTACAGTGTGCGAGGCAAGGTTGGCAAGGATCGGGTCAGAACTGGGGAGGGCCGAATACCGCCTCTGCTTCGGTGGACTTTATTTTGTATATCACGTCTTCACAAGATTTGCATGTGGAAGAATTCCACAAAATGATCTGTTATGCTTTGAGTAACTAAATATATTATGTTAGATTAGCTATCTCTTCTATGAGATGGTAATGTGGACAAGAGGGAGTCAGTGCCAAAAATTAAGAAAATATAAAAATGAGAGAAACTTAAAATGGAGGAATGTTACATCTAATTTTTTTTTTCTATCTACAATTTGAGAACCGGTTGCATCATTGGATTTTCATGGGGGGAGCACTTGCCCCCATCTCATGGGCTGTAGTGGCTCTAAGAGCTCAACCTGAGAGCCAGAGCCCTGGACGAGGTGAGTGCGGGCACATGTTTGCCCAGTGGAAGGATGGGCCCAGGGAGATGCCCTAGGAGGGCAGGTTTCTTAAGCCTGTAGGGGACGGTTTGGAGGGGAGGGCCCAGCGGCTGACAAGCGAGGTAGGTCATCATCTAGGCAACAGGCAGCAATTTCTATCTGAGCCTGGCAGGCGGTGGTGGGAAGAGAAAAAAGGGAAATGCTGGAAGCAGAAACTTTAAGAAATCTCTTAGATACAGTTTTCTTATTTCATTCCTCAAGGGCATTTTAAATTGGTAAGAAGGAAGATCCAATTAGGAGGAGTTGTCTGATAGCAGACGGAGTTTTCGAGGATTTTCCCAGGGCTCAGGGCCACATTGTGTGTGTGTGTGCGCGTGCGTATTTGTGTTTTTATATATATATATATTTGTGTGTGTATATATATGAATATATATATGAATATATATATATATATAAATATACATATACAGTTGTCTGCCTGAAACTATTATGTAGGCTAGTAGAGTTCTCTTTTTTTTTAAGATTTTTATTTATTTATTTGACAGAGATCACAAGTAGGCAGAGAGGCAGGCAGAGAGTGGGAAGCAGATTCCCTGCTGAGCAGAGAGTCTGATGCAGGGCTCGATCTCAGGAACCTGAGATCACAACCTGAGCTGAAGGCAGAGGCTTAACCCACTGAGCCACACAGGCACCCTAGAGTTCTCCTTTTTAAGGAACCTTTGGATTCCACAAGTGTTCAGAAGAGTGGTTTGGGTGGTGTCAGCTCCCAGTTAGTAGCAGTGTCCTGATTTCCTTCAATTTCTTGGCTTGTGGTGTGCCCTTTGGGGGGACTAATTGGACATCCTCATTCACTGTGCCCCATCTCCTTGGTGTCCGTGACCTTCCCTTCCACGCCATCTCAGCAACCCACTCCATGACCACACCCTGGGACTGTGGCTTCTGAGAGATCTTCCCTCTGTCAGAGCCTCCACATTTCTCATTTGCTTTCTTGCACTAAACCTGCTCTTCAGACTTTGTGAATTTATTCCCTTGATACCCTGTTTTCTGTCTATCTGTGCTTGACTTCCCCTCCTTCTCTTTCTCCCTGGTATACCTGGACAGCGTGGTTGGTGATTTTGATTATCTGTCAAGGGGACAGCGATTTCCTCACCACCGATCTTCCACAGAAGTACTCAGCTCTTTTTCCACCTCTGAATCAACACCACGGCCTCTTCTATCTCTGTACTCACTCTGTAACTGATCGCGGGCTTCCTTACAAATGTATGGTTTTCATAAGAGACTCTTAATCTCAGGAAACAAACTGAAGTTTGCTGGGGGTTGAGGGGAGTAGGGTTAGGGTGGCTGGGTTAGGGACATTGGGGACGGTATGTGCTGTGGTGAATGCTATGAAATGTGTAAGCCTGATGATTCACAGACCTGTAACTCTGAAGCAAAGAATACGTTATACGTTCATAAAAAACCCCCTACAAATGTATGGTTTTAAGGTTACCACAACACTTGATATTACTTGGAAATCTTTTTGCTGATCTGAGGTTTGTACTCTTTCCCATTTTCTGGAGCAGCCATTCCAAGCCTTTATTATTCTCTTCAAGGATGCAGCTTTCTTTCACCACCTCATTCTCAGCATTTGAACTTGTCCTCGTTTTATCTAGAAACAGAGGTCCCTAAGAAGCAATTCTCCCAACTCTGTATACAGCCCCCAGAATTATTGGTGTTTCCCTCAGTGATGAAACGGTGTCATTCCATTCTAAATCCCATGTCTCAAGGCCTCCTGGTGCCATCCTGCCTGTCTATAACTTTTGATATTGTTGATTATTCTATCAGTTGGGTTGATTTTGGCCGAAATTACAGAAAATTCAACCACAAGAGTTTTAAAGATTTTATTTACTTATTTGACAAAAAGAGACAGAGAGAGAGGGTACACAAGCAGGGGGAGTGGGAGAGGGAGAAGCAGGCTCCCTGCTAAGCAGGGAACCTGATGCAGGGCTCGATCCCAGGACCCTGGGATCATGACCTGAGCTGAAGGCAGACGCTTAATGACTGAGTCACCCAGGCGCCCCCAAACACAAGAGTCTTAAATAAGAGGCTACATAGGGACACCTGGGTGGCTCAGGTTAAGTGATGACAGACTCTTGATTTCCGTTCAGGTCATGATTTCAACGTCCTGAACCCCACATTGGGCTCCCTGCTGGGTGTGGAGTCTGCTTAAGATTCTCTCTCTCACTCTGCCCCTCCCTGCTTGTACTGGCTTGCTCACTCTCTCTACAAGAGAGAGGCTATATAAAAGAAGTCTGGAAGTAGGACAGTTCCAGATTAGCTTAATTTAATGGCTTGACAGTGTCACTAGGACCTAGTGTCTTTAAGCTTTCCTCCTGCCCATCACAGCATGTTAGCTGTATTTCCTCTTCAAACTGACCCTGGACTCCCATTGGCCAGGAGTGCACCACATTTCCTTGCTTAAGCCAATCAGTGCCAGGGGAATGGGATTTCCTGATAGATTTGGAATTGTCTAGGTTCCTAGCCTGGAGTTGGGGAGGGGCTCAGGCTCCTCTCAAATACATAACTTTTCAGTGTCTGAACAAAAGTGGAATTCTGTTAGCAATGAAGAAGCCAGGGAGAATGGCTATTTGGGACACAGTTTCTAGTAGCTTCTACACCTGCTTCCTCAGTGCTCAAAGACTTAGCTCTTTTTGAATTATGAGCACTAATTTCCTTCCTTCTCTGAATATTCTTTCTATATGTTGGCTTCCTTCATTGACTTTTCCTCCTTCTTCCTATTAAATCTTGGCTTTTCTGATGCAGTCACCTCACCATGTCTTTTTCTTGATCGGTGGTGTTTTCCAGAACTTAGTCACTCCTATGATTATATCTTATAGCTCCAAATCTGTTCTTAAATCTGTATCTCTACATTGACCTCTGTCTTTTGAGCTTTATTTCCTTTTTTCTTGACTGTTCTTGTGTTCTGTACCTTGATTAATCATATTTACTTACAGCAAAGAATTTTGCTTCCCATCATGCACTTTTTCATTAGTAACAGAATCTTGTTTTCTTCCTGGGCACCTCACCTAAAAACAAACAAACACAAACAACACAACAAGACCTCATTATCTAATCTTCCTGGAAGCTAAGTATGGCCATAGGACTAAGATCTGGCCAGTGAATCTTACCAGAAGTCTCGTGTGGGAGTTCCAGGAAGGCTAAAAAAAGAAGCTCTTTAGCTGGGAAATAATGACGTTTTTGCCCAAATTTCTTTCCTTCTTCTGGCCTTCCAATTTGAATTATGACTAGAGTTTCAGAAGACATCTTTGACCCTTAGGTGATCTTGAAGATGGAATTCAGGATAAAAGGATGCTGGGCTCTTTGTGACCCTAGAGCTGCCTGCCGTATTAGCTTTGGAATGCCTCCTGGATTTTTTCATGGCATGTAAACCCTTATTTATTTAGGCCACCATTTGTGTGTGTGTGTGCATGTGTGCACGTGTGTGCGAATTGCAGCTAAATCTAATTTCTACAGATATTTCTATGCTTATTACCCAAGCAGCACACCCAGTAGTTTTTCTCCCTCTCCCTCACTACCCACATTCTAATTCATGGATTATATTTTGGAAATAGCTCTAGGCCCTGGAAACAATAATATAAAACCAAGACAGGAATAGCCATTCTACACTCACAGATTTGTTAAAATTCAATAGTTTAACTATACCAAGGGTGGGCAAGGACATGTAGAATGGAAACCCCTCTTTTGCCTATGGGAATATCATTTGGAGCAACCACTGTAGAGATTAATTTGGAAAGAAATAGCTTGGTTTAAGATGTTCAAACCGTATAACTCCGTAAACCAGGAGTTCTATTTCCAATATGTGAAAGTCTCATATACATGAACAAGGAAGTAGATACACTCTGTTCCCCACTCTTGTTAGAAAAAAATTGGAACTGACGTCAATGTTTATGAATGACATACGGAGGAGTGATCGTGTATTCAATCAACTAAATTCTATAGAGCTTAAAATGAAAGCACTAGGACTACATGGGTCATGACAGGTAAATCTCAAGAATAATGTTGAACAAAAAGAGTCAGGTTGTGGGGTATATACAGCATGATGTCATTTATATAGTTGGAAAAAGTACAAATCAAATTTATTAATTCGTATCCTTCTCTTTTACAACTGCTGTTGCCGCCCCTATTCAGGTCTCATCTTTCATCTAGGACACCAGTCAGAGCTCACTAAGTTATCTTTTCTTACAGTTCTCTCCTAATTCACTTAAACACTGCCAGCAGTCCAGTCCTCTGCTTAAAAATCCTTGGGTTTTCTACCATATGTAAGATAATGCTGTCCAGGGGCATCTGGGTGGCTCATTTGGTTAGGCATCTTGATCTCAGCTCAGGTTTTGATCTCAGAGTTGTGAGTTTGAGCCCCATCTTGGGCTCCATGCTGGTCATGGAGCCTACTTAAAAAAAAAAAAAAAAAAAAAAAGATAATACAGTCCAAAATTTTAGCATGGTATTTAAGATTGTTTCTAGAATCATCTCCCTTCATGTCTTCCCTATCTTGTAGGTATCTGTCCTTCAGCAGGTCCTCAAAGTTCCTGTGCCTATAGCAGTCTCTCTCTGACTGGAATGACTCTCTCCTCTTTCCTCATTCCTTTTCATTTGGCCCAAATATAAGCTTTCAAGGCCCAGATCTAGAGTCATCCTTTGTTTAGAATACTTCCACCTTCTGGCTCCTGGACAAAATTGGTGGTTTACTCTGCTCTCTACTCCCAGGACTTTATTTTTGCTGTTGATATAAGAACTTGGCATACTGCGGCACCTGGGTGGCTCAGTGGGTTAAAGCTTCTGCCTTCAGCTCAGATCATGATCTCAGGGTCCTGGGATCAAGCCCCGAATCAGGCTCTCTGCTCAGCAGGGAGCCTGCTTCCTCCTCTCTCTCTCTCTGCCTGCCTCTCTGCCTACTTGTGATCTCTCTCTATCAAATAAATAAATAAAATCTTAAAAAAAAAAAGAACTTGGCATATTGTATTACAATTTTTAAAAAGATTTTATTTATTTGACAGAAAGCAGAAGCAAGGGGAGTGGCAGGCAGAGGCAGAGCTAGAAGCAGGCTCTCCACAAAGCAGGGAGCTGGATGCAGGACTTGATCCCAGGACCCTGGGATCATGACCTGAGCTGAAGGCAGACGCTTAATGACTGAGCCACCCAGGTGCCCTTCTAACTGTAATTCTGATCTTGTTGAGAGCAGGATATTTGTCTTCTGCTTTTTGAGGTCCCTCGGAACTTTTTGCATATTTAGCCCACGATCTGTGGTCATTGAAGGTTATAGCAAAAGAATATAATGGTATTTTTTTTTTAATTGTGAGAGGAAAATTTAGCCCTAAATACAGTCTGTATGCAGTCTGTATGCAGTGTCTCAGCTTTCTTTGGAAAATTCACACATATTCTAACACACTGAGCTTCCGAAGGAAGCCTTTTCAAGTTCATTTTTTACTAGAACTGATAGCCTGAGACCCATTCATTACAAAGTTGATTGACATTGCATTTTAGGGGAGTAATAAAAAGGATTGCATTGGAGATATAAAAGTTAACTTCCCAACCAGGAGGAAATGAAGAATGAATTAAATGGTGATTAAAAAAGATTCCCTCCTCGAGACTATATATACTTTTTTTGTTTTGGGATTTCTTTTTCTTGGTACATAGAGACATAGACTTCTACAAAAATGGGATTCTCTTATAAAGACTGTTCTGTAACATTTTTTAGCCTAATCCTCTGGAGTAGTTGCCCATGTCAACCAGTAGAGCTTTATCATCATCATTTTTAAAAAAAAATTCAGACATAAATTACATTCTAAATTTCATAAATGTTAAGTGTACAGCATAACCATCACCCAGATGGATAGAGAGAACATGTACTAGTGCGGCAAAAGGCTCTCTTTTAACTCCTCTGTGGTGAAGAAACAGTTCTGTGTGTTAGTTGTGGTCGGTACCTGGATAAAGGAATGTACTTGTGAGAGCGTTTTACAGACCTGTACACACTGCACACACACGCACACATGCACACAAAACGAGTGCATGTAAAACTGGTGAAATCCGAGCAGACTCTGGTCTGGCTAGTTGTATTGCGCCAATGATAATTTCCCGATTTTGGCTAATTATATGTAAGATATTACCGTTGGTGGGAGCTAGGTGAAGGGTACACTGCACACTCAGTTTTGGCAACTTCTTGTGATTCTATGATTTTTTTTTTTTTTTAAGTTAAAAAAGTCTTCCTTGTGCCTGTTTTATTATTTTAATGGATGTCTTACGGGTTACTGTAGAGATATATAAAAGCTTATATAACCAATTCTCTGTTCATTTTCCAGAGTAAAAATGAATGTGTTTTTCAAAGAGGTTTTATCTTAACAAGAAAAAGCTGCTACAAGGTTCTTGAAATCATTTTTCAGTGACTATATACAATTTTTAAGATCATGCAGTTCATAGAGTGAGACAAACCTGTGTAGTGGGGGTAATCAGCTCTCCCAGGAAGATGGCATTTCAGCAAAATTGTAATTTCTGGCTTTTCTTCCCAGAATTTTCTTGCCCAAAGCCCAAGAATATTGAACTCTGCACCAAGGAAGAGAAGATATAAACGGACGTGCAGCCTAACTAAAACATAGGCCATTACATTGTTTCTCAAGGGTGAAATATTTCTAGGAGATTCACTCAAAGGTAAGCTGCATAGCAAACTCAATTTTACAGGCTTTATTTCAAGGACAAAGCCATCTGAGCAGTTACACTAAGTTTTCCTGGTATTGTTTATCCTGATTTTTTTTTTTTAAGTAAGCTCCATGACCACCTTGGGGCTTGAACTCATGATCCCAAGATGAAGAGTCACATGGTCTACTGAATAAGCCAGCCAGATGACCCTGTTCATCCTGATTTTTAATCTGATTTTAAGAAGACCAGCTTGGACCCAGGCTTCTAGAAGCCATAATGTACTCTGTGCTCCTCCTCAGTGGTTGGAGGGGAAATAGATATATTTTTGGCAAAGCACCTGTTAAATGAATGTTGTTTTCCATTTTGGCTCAGCAGGTACCTTATACTCTAATAATTGATGAAGGTATTTTTTGTTGTTGCTGTTTTTAGGCACTTGTTTTCATTTCACGTCTATTACTGGTAGTTTGTCTTTGATCCCAGGAACTCAGTTATTTGTCATTAACTCAGATACATGAGAGGAATACATGAAAGATTTCTGCGTCTCAGGGGACCAGTAGAGACTCAGGCTTGTCAGTGAGATCGGCATTGAGCGTGCTGTGGTTACTTGTTAATATTTGAATAAAAACATACTGAGGTCATTGATACTGATTTTTTTCACAAGGCCTTCATTGAAGTGGTGAGATTTACCTTTTCACATGTGAAAAATTACTCTCACATGACCTTATTTCCCATCACTTCCAAACTCTTACTTTTGACTCCAGCTGAGCAAATTGACTTTCTCTCCGAGTCCCATTTTAGAGCAATGACACATATGGCCTGCCTTTTCTCATCAGCTTCATCACATTCTGTCTCTTCCTTCTTTTAAACTTTGCTTTTCTCGTTTTATCCATGCGGCTATTTCTAGACGAAACCACTGTAATGCCAACGAATCTTAGTGTTTATTGTTTTACTCTTTCTATTTATGCTGTATGTAACTCTTGTATGTATCTTTGCATAGGTATGTTTGACTCTTTGGCTGGAATACCAAATTTTGATAGCAAAAGCAGATAGTGATTAACTTTGTAAATTGCCCATCTGTTTACTTGTCTAATAACTAATTATGTAAACGTTGACTTCAGAAGCGAACTGGGAACATATGCAAATACTTGCCTCACCTGGAATTTAAGATAGGTTAATTATGAAAAAGCAAATTTTCTCTTTCTTTGCACAACATGCTTAAACTTTTGCTTGACTGTTAGGTTTTTTTTGGGAACAGGAGTATAATCAGAAATATCATTAATGACCTAAGTGTTCCATATTGTGGGGTTATTCAAGTTTGGTTTTCTAGACGGGCCTACAATTGTTGGTCTCTTTGTGGTTTTCTGGGTATTTTTGTTCTCCTTTACATATTCTGTTTCTTTGAAACTATTCATAAACATATGATGCATGTGAAATTTATTTGGCAGATTTTGGGACTCAATCAGAGGCTTAGAGAGAGAAGACATTCCAAAGGGCTTTTGTTTGCATGGCTGCTTTTTACCTTTATGGGTCTGTTGCTTTTGAACTCTAGGACAGTGTTAATAAATTGTTGAGCTGAATTACCTCATATTTGACTTCCTTTTTGGGAGTTTGCAGGTGGTACTAATGATCTTTCCCTCCTTGAAAACGGGTAATGAATGTCCTCTTTATTCTCCATTGTAACCTTGGGCGTGAAACCCCCTCTCAGCTGGGCCGCGGTTCTGCAGGCATCTGCCTGCTTGGCCTGTTATTACTCCATGATTCATTGCTGGCCTTATTAAACTATTTTGGGCAGCAGCCTTTCCATTCTCCTCCGGTGAACCGTGAAGACTAGAGTTGCTGTAGCAGTAGAGACCCAGAGTGGGATTTGCATGTGAAGGAAATAAGTTTCACTGGTTTGGAATATAGCCTTCTACCTCCCAGAACAGTAGGGTGTCTGCCCGCTGAGGCCACTTTGTGTCATGAAATGTTTCTTTTGTTTTAAAAAGTGCTCCCAGAAAGTTCATCCTTGAATGTCTAGCGTTTAAAAATATTTGGCTATGAGGCAGTGTAGTCTCCCCACCGCCCCCAGATTTTCTTTCATTTCCTCAAGTATCTTCATAATCCTGGTTGGCGTTGGTGGTCTTCTCCAGCTCTTCTATTCTAACCCGTCTCAGATCCGTAGACGCACAGTGTGAACCCTGACTCAGAAAGGCAGCGCAGTACTGTGGAGAAGGAGGTGGCCTTCCATCAGATCCCAAAGATGGTGGGCAAATGACCCAACTTCTTTAAGGTTAAAATATGAAACATGGGGCCAGCCTCACAGGGTGGTATAAGGATTAAGAGGAGACATGGAAGCACTAGGGAATAGGAAAACTGGCCACTGGTTAGAACCAGTCAGTAGAGAAAGTTCTCTGGCCTTTGTTAAGGAGACATTATAATTTGTGTAATCTACGTGTTTCATGTTAAAGATCAGTCACTGAGACCCAAAGAGGCTGTGCTTGCTTGGCGGCCTATAGCTGTACATTGGAAGAGCGAGGATGAGAATCCAAATTTTCGAATTCCTAGTCCAGTGGTTTTTCCATGATATCACATAACATCCCCGTGTGTTGCTGGCTCAGGGCCACATTTGAACTATCCTTAGCCTTGTTCATGGAGGCATTATTTGTTGTTCATCAGGAAATACTTGTTTCATGTGCTGCTCCTTTGTTTCCTTAGCATCTTAAAGAAAACAGATGGAGAATGTGTTAGCTTCCTATTGCTGCTGTAACAAAACTAAATTGTTGAGTCTTGTGGCTTTAAACAATACAAATGTATTCCCTTATGGTTCTGGAGGTCTGAAGTCTAAAATCAGCTTGTCATCAGGGCTGTGTTCCTTCTGGAGGCTCTTGTGGGAACTCTACTTTTTTTTGCTTTTTCCAACTTTTCCAGGCTACCTGCATTCTTTGGCTCGGGGTCCACATCTCATCTCATTTTCCATCATCCCATCTCATCACATTGCAGTCTACTAACAGATCACCTGCCCCTCTCTTAGAAGGACCCTGTGCTTGCATTGGCCCTACATGGATAATCCTGGATAACCCTCTCATCTCCAGGGCCTTACTTTAATCACACCTTTTAAGTCCATTTTGCCATATAAGGTAACATTCACTGGTTCCAGGGATTAAGCTGTGGATATATTTGGGGTTGTTATTCTACTTGCCACAGACAGACATCTGCCCTACAAGCCAGAATTCTCAGATCATCCTTTTTCACTTGTATTTCTGCATGTCTCAAAATTAAATCACATCAATTTGTTCCCATACATTTTTCTAGCCATTTACTCTCCTCCCTCTGTGCCCCATAAAGAATTCCTCCTTTTAGAATAAACCTGTTCTAGAAATGGAAGGTACTGACATCACCCACTCAAATGACTATTCATACTTGTTGGCTTACTCTGATGTTGGAAGGGCAGCCATTGGAGAATGATTGTCTGGGATCATCTGTACAGCTCACTTTCTACCTCTGAACATATACTTCTTAAGAGAATATTCAGTACTTTTTAGAATTATAGAAAAAAATCTTCAGGATGCCTGGGTAACTTAGTCGGTTAAGCATCTGCCTTCTGCCTGGGTCATGATCTCAGGGTCCTGGGATTGAGCCCCATGTCAGGCTGCCTGCTCAGTGGGGAGTCTGTTTCTCTCTCTTTCTCTGCCCTTGTTTGTGTGTGCTCTCTCTAGCTTGCTTTCTCTCTCAAATAAATAAATAAATAAATAAAATCTTAAAAAAAAAAACAAACAACTTACGTTTCTACCATGTATTATATTGGGGATTTGGACTAGGAGACATTTGCTTTCCTCTTTTTGGATACAGATTCTGTTTGAATTATTGTCAGCAGGAATCATACTGATGAATTTATTTAACCAGGAGCCCTTCCTCTAGTCCTAGGATCCTTAAACCCTTAAAGACTCCGTGGAAGGCCTTCATGGCACTGAACCTCTTGGGGCTGGGCAAAGCTATAGGATTGCTTTTCTGGAAAGTCTGCATTCTGACTCTCATTAGGCTTAAAGAGGTTAGTGACCTAAGAGAGGTTAATGATCTACTCAACTGAGTATTTTCCTTTTCCTCTTGATGGGTACACTGGAAGTGTACACTGCATACTTTTTTTGTTTTTAATAAATGATGTGATCTTTTTTTAGCTGCAACTCCACTTCCCTCATTCATATTGAAATAGACCTCCCACTGAAGCCCATGTCTTTTTTGCTGTCAGCAATAAAAGGTTTATTCTGTGTCTGCTAGCATATTCTGAGATATCTTTAGAACAAACAAGATATGGGAAACCTTTGTTAAGTGTAATCTGAATCTTGGGTAGGCAATATATGATTTGCGTAGACAGAAATTGAAGGTAAGAAGTGTTGTGTTCTTCCCTCCATATCTCCCTGAATACGATGTTTGATCTGTAGTTTTTTTCTTTCAGTACATATTTCTTTGGAACTGAAAACTCATTTCCTTTAGTGTTTTGCCGTGTACCCCCCCCCACCTTTGATTACTATTTACCTTTTCTCCCAACTCCTTGAGTTTCCTCATAAAGAATGTATGATGTGTTCCTGCTTTTATCAGTAATTTTGTCTTCACCTTTACTTTACCCTTATCTTGCTGTATGGGAATGAAAAGGATGAATTAACTTTTGGAATTTGCTTAATATCCATAAGTTGCTAGATAGATGAGACTTAACAGTAGTAAAGAAATATTGTATATGCATAAGGCAAAATGGCCAGTGAAATCCAATAATTTGCTAACTGGGTCACTATAAGCAATTTAAAGCTTAGTGAGCAAAACTTAAAAGACCAAATGTGATTATTTGTGTTTTATGAGTTAGAAAGGTTTTTTTTTTTTAATTTTTAAAAAGATTTAATTTATTTATTTGGCAGAGAGAGATCACAAGTAGGCAGAGAGAGAAGGGGAAGCAGGCTCCCCATTGAGCAGAGAGCCTGATTCAGGGCTCCATCCCAGGACCCTGAGAACATGACCTGAGCCGAAGGTAGAGGCTTTAACCACTGACCCACCCAGGTGCCCCCCACAAAGGGTTTTTTTGTGTGTGTGGTTTTTTTTTAGATTTTTATTTATTTGTTTGACAGAGATCACAAGTAGGCAGAGAGGGAGGAAGGGAAGCAGGATCCCTGCTGAGCAGAGAGCCCGATGTGGGGCTCGAATCCAGGGCCCCAGGATCATGACCTGAGCCGAAGGCAGAGGCTTTAACCCACTGAGCCACCCAGGCACCTCCCCAGAAAGGTTTTTAAAAGCAATTTGGAAATTAAGCTCAGAGGACTATGAAAGGGAATTCAGGAAGGTTAACTGATTTAGCAAGCCAGCTTTGTAGCACCAGGCAAAAGAGGGAGCCTTACATTGAATGGAATCTTCTTGCTTTTTTCTTTTCTTTTTTTGTTTTTAAAGATTTTATTTCTTTATTTGACAGAGAGAGAGATCACAAGTAGGCAGAGAGGCAGGCAGAGAGAGAGGGGGAAGCAGGCTCCCTGCTGTGTAGAGAGTCCGATGCAGGGCTCGATCCCAGGACCCTGAGATTATGACCTGAGCTGAAGGCAGAGGCTTAACCCACTGAGCCACCCAGGTGCCTCTTGGGAATCTCCTTTCTTGATGGGTTCTTATCCCCCGCTTTTTAAAATGTGTGATATTTTGGAGATAATTACTCCTTTGGCATTAAATAGAATAGATACAAATTCTCTTTGAAAACTGTGGGATATTATGCAAAAATAATGCTTAACTATTATGAAAGGAATATGTTGCTTTTGATAAAACTCATTTAGGCTCATTTTCTTTTTTTTTATTTTTTAAAGATTTATTTATTTATTTATTTATTTGTCAGAGAGAGTGAGCACAGGCAGACAGAGTGGCAGGCAGAGGGAGAGGGAGAGAGAGAAGCAGGCTCCCCGCTGAGCAAGGAGCCCAATGCGGGACTCGATCCCAGGATGCTGGGATCATGACCTGAGCCGAAGGCAGCTGCTTAACCAACTGAGCCACCCAGGCGTCCCTAGGCTCATTTTCATTTAGAACAAGAATTTAAGTCTCCTTTGGGCTGACTTAACCGTTTTATAGATGGGGCAAAAATGAGGTCATGTTAGATGGTTTCTACAGCATTATGCAACTATTTAGTGACAAAGTTGGTGATAAAACTAAAGATTCCAGAAACTAACCCAGTGATCTTTTATTTTTTATTTTTATTTTTTTTTTAAAGATTTTATTTATTTATTTGTTAGAGCGAGCGAGCACAGGCAGACAGAGTGGCAGGCAGAGGCAGAGGGGGAAGCAGGCTCCCCGCCAAGCAAGGAGCCCGATGTGGGACTCGATCCCAGGACGCTGGGATCATGACCTGAGCCGAAGGCAGCCGCTTAACCCACTGAGCCACCCAGGCGTCCCCCAGTGATCTTTTATTATAGCACATTGCCTGTATTCTATAGGAGGAGAAGAAGGTTGAATGATGAAGGAAACACATTTCATACCTTGTAGATCAAACCACAGTAAGGTACGCCTGTACCCGCCAGCATGGCTAAAATTTAAATGACTGACAATACCAAGTGTTAACTAGGATAGGGAGCAACTGGAGAGGTCAGGAGGCATGGCTGATGGGAGTAAAGAAAGACACAGCCACTTTGGAGAGCAGTTTGGCAGTTTCTAATGTTAAATACATTTACCCTAACGCCTCAGAGTTCTGCTTCTGAGTATTTACCCATCAGAAAGGCCTCTATATGAATGCTCATTGCAGCTTCATTATAACAATTAAAAGCTGGAAATAGTTCATATGTTCCCCAACTGGTGAACAGATAACTTGTGGTATATTTATACAGTGGAATACTACTCAGCAACCAAGGGGAAGGGATTTCTGATACACTGTGGCTGGAGGTCAAGAACACATTGAAAGAAAGAGACACAAAAAGAGTATATTCTGCACAATTGCATTTATGTGAAGCTCTAGAGCAGACAAAACTAATTGATAGGGTTGGAAATCAGAAGGGTGAGTGAATGTGGGAGTTGACTACAAAGGGCACTTGTGGGTGAGGGAAGTGTTCTGTCGGTTGCTTGAGGTGGCGCAAATATATACATTTGTCCAAACTCATCACACTGTCCACTTAACATGGGTACATTTTGTTGCGTATAAAGTATACCTCACTATAGTCAAAGTTTTTAAAAAATAAGAAATATGATAAGAAGCAGAGGTGTCAAACAGCAAAGCACACTTGGTATAAGGCCAAAAATATTTTTACCTTGTCTTTGAATTTTCTGTGGTTACATTTCATCACCCAAACTTGTGGTCCTTCTGTTGTCATCCCCTTGGCACTTGTCTGAGAACACAGATATAACTACAAGCAAGCATACCATTGTGAAAAAAACTGAACAGTCCACCCATGCACATTTCCATGAGCAAGTTTCCTCTTTGCTGGAGGATATTTTGCCAACTTAAGCCGTAATCATGGGAATCATGTAGAACTTCAGTTATTAATTCTTCTTTAGTTATCAAAATTTTACCAGCATATCTATACATGCAAATAAAATAATACCCGGAGAAGTGCCAAGTGTTCTTGGCATTTTTCTCAAGGAGGAAGTTTAGAAGATTTGTAGACCGAATAGGTTGAATTTATAGCCATCTTCTCTGCTAAAAAATCTAAAAATAAAATCGTTGGCATCATGATTGGTGTTCTGAGTCATATTTTAAATCCTGTAAGCCTGTAGCTTAGCAAAATGCTATTCAGAAAACCCTAAGCTGCATATATAATGTATCTTTGTCTTGCCAATTTTCCTGGCGACTTCTTTCAGAGATTTCTTTCAGCGATGTCTGAGACTAAAACTGAAGTCATAGGAGTCCCTTGAAATGAGTTCTAGACATAAGATGAAAGCAGCATTGCTTCTAACTGAGTCAGAAATTCCCAAGAGCTTTCCCTTTAGTGTGCTGGAGGATTATTAAGTAACTTTTAGAACCTAAGGCACATGATGGAGACTCTAACTGAATAAAAATTCGATTTTTATTCACGTTTTCTTTTGCATAACAAAATAATGCCAGTGCTATTATTTATCACACTTCTGGCTATAGTACTTTCACATGGTGCATTTATTAGTTCATTTACCAAAAAAAGATTGAGTACCTATCACATGATAGGTATTTTGCCTGACAGCACGATATAAAAAAGAAGAATGATGTCTGTCTTCCAGGAGCTTACGGTTCATAAGGAGACATGCAAACAAATACTTTATTGTGATGAATGTGATTGCCAGAATCAGTTGTGTGGAAGAGCAGCCTGGTGTGCGCCTGCCTGGGGAGGTTAAGTCCATCTAGTCTAACTTGTCACTTAAGGCTAATGTTTCCTTATTGATCTTCTGCCTGGATGATCTAGGCATTGATGAAAGGGGGACATTAAAATCCCCTGCTATTATTGTATTGTTGCCTGTTTCTTCTCTTAGGTCTGTTAATATTTGCTCTATCTACTTAGGTGCTCCTATGCTGGGTACATAAATATTTATACATAATATATCTCTTGTTGGGTTGACCTCTTTATCATTATATAATGACCTTCCTTGTCTCGTATTACAGCCTTTGTCTTAAAGTCTATTTTGTCTGATGTAAGTATAGCTACTAAGTTTTCATTTCCATTTGCATGGAATATCTTTTTCCATTCCTTCACTTTGTGCCTGTGTGTGTCTTTACTTCTGAAGTGAGTCTTTTTCCTTTCTTTTCTTTTTTTAAAAAATCCATTCAGATACTCTCTGTCTTTGGAGAATTTAGTTGATTTACATTTAACGTGATTATTGGTAGGTATGCACTTACTGCCCTTTCGTTCATTCTTTTCTGGCTGTTTTGTAATTCCTTTGTTCCTCTATTCTTCTGTGGTTCTCTTCATTTCTGATTTGATGCTTTTCTGTAGAGGTCTGTTTGATTCCTTTTTCTGTATCTTCTGTGTATCTGGAAATGTCAGGGAAGAACGGACAGAAAGCCTCATTGAGCCACACCCGAGATGTGGCTAACCCGTCATACTCCTGCCATGAGGGCAGGAGCAGCTGGCACAAAGGCTCAGAGACAGTTGGTGAGAAACTGCAAGTGGGTGGGTGTTGTTGGAAGGTGGGATGTGAGGTGGATAGTTACGGGAATTGAGGCTTGTGTGTCGCAGAAGGCTTGAGACCTTTTCTTTTAAATTGGTAGTCCTCAATCCTGGGCATTTTATTTTATTTATTTTTTTTTAAAAGATTTTATTCATTTATTTGACAGAGAGAGACAGCAAGAAAGGGAACATAAGCAGGGGGAGTGGGAGAGGGAAAAGCAAGCTGTCCACAGAGCGGGGAGCCCGATGTGGGACTGGATCCCAAGACCCTGGGATCATGACCGGAGCTGAAGGCAGATGCTTAACTGGCTGAGGCAACCAGGTGCCCAATCCTGTGCATTGTAACCATCTGGAAAGCTTAAAAAAAAAAAAAAAAAGTTTACCCTTAGATCCCAGGACCATTGAATTCGAATCTTCAGGAAGAGGACTGGAGCGTGTTTGGTTTTTTAAATGTCCGCAAATGATTCTGACTCACAGATTATCTATTATTTATAAGTCATGAGTATCTACCGAAGAAATTTGAGCAGGGGAATGACATGCCCTGACATGTTCAAACCAAGGACTGGAGAGCTTTTTATGAACTGGCGTCCATCTTGCGAACACTGTTTCTATAGCTGCAGATAGATCACTGTCATTTCCCTCAACTCCGAATACCCAGAAGGTCATTGTTCTAGACACAAAGAAATAGTGGATTCCAATACCACCACCTATCGAACCCTATTATGGGAGTCACCTAGTCATTGTGTCTGCCTCTTCACCACACCAGGGCAAAACTGAAGGCTGATAAGCTTTTACTCTATAGCTATTTAAGGATTGTTTTAATGCAACAGAAAAAGTGTTATGTCTCTTTAACTCCAGGCGTGTCAGCCTGTCTTAAAAGTGATCCAAGGGGGGGCGCCTGGGTGGCTCAGTGGGTTAAAGCCTCTGCCTTTGGCTCTGGTCATGATCCCAGGGTCCTGGGATCCAGCCCCGCATTGGGCTCTCTGCTCAACAGGGAGCCTGCTTCCTTCTCTCTCTCTGCTTCTCTGCCTACTTGTGATCTCTGTCAAATAAATGAATAAAATCTTAAAAAAGTAAAAAGTGATCCAAGAGAGCCAAGACAGTTATTCTACTCAACCTTTTCTGTGTCACAAATATGGGTCAGATAATGGCTGTGGGGTTGCACGTGTCAAAGCGGCCAGCTCTCTGAACTGTAGCCACACTGAAGTGTAAAGGAGGAAAAGCCTGATTTAAATAGTTAGTAGAACCCACTTCTCTCCCTGCTTTTTTCCTCTTCTGCAGAACCCTGCGATGGCTTCTGCTACAGACAGTGACAAAGAAAGACAGTGGAATGTTCCCAGGTGAACAGGAACTGTAGAAAGCCATTTTTAGCCTTAAGAAGCTAGAGATTGCTCCTAAGGGGAAGTTTTCCTTCCTCAGGAACTGAACCTGAAAGAAAAGCCATCCTTGTAGAAATCATTGGAGACCTTTCAGCACTTCTCCCTTCAAGCAGGCCTGTCCATTGGCCTCTTGGAGGGAAGAAAGTTTTTGTTGTTAATTGAGAGGCCCAGAAAGGAGAGGCTTGGAAAATGTCTTGGGTTTTTGAATATCTGGGCTGGAATTGGGATATTACTTCTAGTCTTGAAAAGGCATCTGGTCACATATTATAATAGGTGGGTACCCTTTTTTTGTGTTCCAAGACCTAGACGACAAATAAGTAAAGTCAGGTAAATATACTGACCTCGCCACCCTCCATCTACACTGGGATGCCTGTTGAAAGGGGTGACTGAGGAGGATTTGTTATTATAGCTACAGGTGAGTGAAGAGCCTACCAGGAGAATTTTTCTTTCATCTCTTGGCCCTTGTTAATCAGACCTCATGCTCACATATACAGTATTTAAACATTGAACTCTGTAGTCATACAATTTATTTAGCATATATACATATATTTGCATATATGTATGTATGCACATAAAAAGGAAATGAAAAAAGGGGACATTAATGGTAGCCAAATAGGGCTGATTTGTATTATCCCCAAAGGGAAAACAGCAAAAGCAACCAACCTGAGCCAGGACAAATCTGATTCCTGGGCAGAACCTTGAGTAACACTATAGATCTAAATATCCAGGGGGAAAGGGGACCTTATTGGACGCGGAACAGTCTCCTGACCACTGATGTGTTGGTGAGCCTCTTGCAGAGGCCTCAGGGCTACAGATGAAGCTGGAGATCATTGACATCATCAAAACATCTAAAAATGGATTGGCTGGGGCATCTGGATGGCACAGTTGGTTGAGCGCCCAACTCTTGGTTTTGGCAGGGGTTGTGATCTTGGGGTCGTGGGATCCAGCCTCCCTGTGGAGTCTGCTTGGGATTCTCTCTCTCTGCCCCTTTTCTTACTTGCGTGCTCTCTCTCAAAAAAATAAATAAAGTTTTTGAAAAATAAAAAAGATGGAATGGCTGTCCCAGAAAGTAAGAAGATCCCATCAGTGTGCCTGCACCAGTCAAACCCAGCCTTATACAAGGTGGACAGACATTGAGGAAATGTGTAGTTAATAAAAACCCACATGACAGCATTGGCAAGAAGCTTCACACTTACTAGAGTCCGTAGTTCCGTGGAGGAATCCAGAGTGGGGGCCATAGCTATAGGGTAAGTCACAGCTTGAGAGAAACAAGTGCGAAACTGTGAGGGGATAGACTCTCACTACTTCCCCCCTTATTTTAAGTGGTTATATCATCTTGAATACATTCTCATAAAAGTACTGAAAATATACTAATAAGGAAGAGTGGGGGAAAACCCCCTTGTTTTGATAGCCAAATGTAGCTAGCCCCTCACTGTCTCGTGAGTCTTAATGATGTTCTTTATTTTCAGTATACATTTTTACAAAATATTCTGCATTTTTGTATTTAGCATGTTTCTTTAAACATGAACAGGTTACAGGTTACATTCTTTGTAAATTATTTTTTTTTTTAAAGATTTTATTTATTTATCAGAGAGAGTGAGCACAGACAGACAGAGAGGCAGGCAGAGGCAGAGAGAGAAGCAGGCTCCCTGCCGAGCAAGGAGCCTGATGTGGGACTCGATCCCAGGACGCTGGGATCATGACCTGAGCTGAAGGCAGCCGCTTAACCAACTGAGCCACCCAGGCGTCCCCTTTGTAAATTATTTTAGAGGGAATATTATTCCTGGTAGGAAATAGTATATTGTAGTCCTAATTTGCTTAACTTTTCCCCTACTGTTGGGCATGAAGGTTGTATCGACTTTTTCCCTATTATAAATATTGAGTAAAAGGGTAAGAGTGTTTTATAGCATTTGAATAACAGTTGCTCAATAGGTTTCCCAGATCCTTTTACTTATTTATACTGTAATCAACAATATGTGTCAAAATTTGCCAATCCTTCTTTTCCTCGGGTATTGATATATATTTTTAAAGATTTTATTTATTTATTTGACAGAGATCACAAGGAGGCAGAGAGACAGGCAGAGAGTGGAGGAGGGGGAGCAGGCTCCTGGCCAAGCAGAGAGCCCGATGTGGGGCTCGATCCCAGGACCCTGAGATCATGACCTGACCTGAAGGCAGGGGCTTAACCCACTGAGCCACCCACGTGCCCCTGGGTATTGATATTTAAAATTACTCTTCTAGGGGTGCCTGGGTGGCTCAGCAGTTAAGCATCTGCCTTCAGTACGGGTCATGATCTCAGGGTCCTGGGATCAAGCCTTGCATCATCGGGCTCCCTGCTCAGCGGGAAGCCTGCTTCTCCCTCTGCCATTCCCCCTGCTTGTGTTCTCTCTCTCCCTATCTCTATCAAATAAATAAATAAAATGTTTAAAAAAATTTTTTTAAAGTAAAATTGCTTTTCTGTCTGCACACGTGGAAAATAGTATGTGCAGTGGGATCAGCAAAGGGAGGGTGTTTTTGGAGGGACGCAGGGGTCGTGCCCAGGGCAGGTAGCAGGAAGCACAGCTGACAACTGGCAGGACCTCAGACATGGCAGCAGTCCCTCAAAATCTGTGTCCTCCCACCGGGTCGCCCAGCCCACGAAGCCTGTCTGTTGATTTGTCCTTTATGTGCCTCTTCCTTTGCCCCTGGCTGTGCCTTATGGCCCTAGTGTGTGTAGTCTGTCTGTGTCTCATTCTGCATGTCCGCGGTTGGCCTCTCTGTGTCTTCCAGCCCTCTCTGTCTGTGTGCCCTGCTGTCCAAATCTCTCTGCTTTCCCTGCATATGGTTCAGAATAGTAGAACACGGCAGTCCCACGTGTCTCCCAAGTTGAGTGTCATTATAGTCAGCCTCGCTCCCCTTGTCTGCCTCCCAAATTCTGGACAAAGAGAATCACATTGGTGCAGGTGAGTCAATACAATGGCTGCCCTTGGTTTGGGTGACTCTGGTGGCCGGGGAGGGGCTGGCTCTCGGAGAGAGGGGTGCTGAGGAGAGGAGCCCCTCTCACAGGTGCCTATAATGAGACTGTGGAGCGTCCTGCCCCCACCTGCCCCCACCGACCTGTCATGGTGAGCTCCTCTCTGCAAAGAGAATTCAGCAAGGAGGGCTTGTGTTTTTCCTGGGCCTATCAAAGGAAGAGGATAAGTGCAGACCCTTTCTTGATCGTTTCCATCCGTTGTGATAGATTACCTATCTTTTAGGGTGAGATTTGCTATCCCTGAAGCGGAGAAGAATTTGCTGGGTTGGCCCCATCTCTGACATTGTGTTGTGTGTGTGTGTGCGCGCACGGGGGAAGTGGGTGAGGCATAAGGCAGACTGATAGCCATACTTACAGGTTTGCCTTTTTCTTTTCTTCAGTTCCTAAAACTCTTACTCATCCGGCCTTTTCATTCATTTTTCTTTCCTTTCCCTTTTTTTTTTTTCTTTCTGTATTGACTCTAAGGTAGGAAACTCATTTCGTATTCAGAATTAACCATGGAGTTTTCCACAAGGAGGACCATCCCTCACTCTGACCCTGGAAGCCTCAGGTCAGCACCAGCGTTGGCAGGCCATGGCAGGTGTGGAGGAGACAGAGCCTTGACCTGAAAACCTGATGCGGGCCTGGGGGGATTAGCGCTGACCTCAGGGTTAAGGGCAAGGCTGTGAGTCGGGCTGGAATGAGGTCAGACTGAAGAATGGGGGCCAAGCCGGCCACACAGGGTAAGTCAGAGGAGAGCAGGGAAGTGGTGGGAGAAGAGCCAGGATGGCCTGAGTTAGCACACACTTCCCAGCTCTCCTGTGGGGTTGCTGGAATGATCGATCCCCTAAGATGTCCTATTTCTTCAGTTGTTCTATGAGTGATACCTATTTGTGAAACCACATTCTACAGGCATCAGGGGCGTCCACTGAATACTCAGTTTCCCTCCCATCCAGGCCACTCGGCCACCCAGTTCCCTGAGTGAGAATAGTTCTGTGGTTGAGGAAATTGAGGCATCAAGAGGCAGATCTCAAGGTCACACTATGGCGAGGGCAAGCCCATCTTTCTGCCACCCTAGTCTGTGCTGTCCCCACTGCATCCCACTGCTTCCTGTTGGAATTCTTTATAACACAGTCCAGACACTGAAGCATTTGAGGATAGTGATGATTATTTTTTTAATTATCTATTTTCTATTTTCCACCTATATGATACCTTTTCTGAGGCCAGGCCATTCCTGTTAGTCCCTAATGCAGTGTACATAAGTTATTCTAGGGTATTTTTTTAAAAGATTTTACTCATTTATTTGACAGAGCCCAAGTAGGGGGAGGGGCATAGGGAGAGGGAAAAATAGGCTCCCCGCTGAGCAAAGAGCCCGACATGGGGCTCGATCCCAGGACCCCCAGATCATGACTTAAGCCGAAGGCAGACACTTAACCTGCTGAGCCACTGCGGTGCCCCTATTCTAGGGAGTTTTAAAAATAAGTAGCGTGCACAATACTAACGATGTTAAAAGTACAGAGATTTCATAGATGTCTTTGAGGGGCTTGCTGTGTGCAGCCTCTCTGCTATCTGTCAGACTTAGTAGTAATGAGGAATGGAATCTGCACTGACTGTAGAAACATATGAGCAGTTGCTGAAATTCACTACTTTTCATGTATCTTCTGTACAAAATGCGTTTTTAAAAATTCAGCAATATAGCAATATAACTGCTTGGCTCAGTTAGTTAAGCATCTGACTCTTGATTTCTGCTCAGGTCATGATCTCAGGGTCGTGAGATCAAGCCCTGCATTGGTCTCCACACTCAGTGTGGAGTCTGCTTGTCCCTCTCCCTCCCCTTACTTGCATGCCCCCCACCCTTTCCAATAAATAAATAAATAAAATCTTTTTTAAAAATTCAGCAATATGACATTCTATATGAATGTGATAGTTCAACAAAGGTTTAAGAAAATCTCGCAATATGAATTCTTTGGTTTGCTTTCATTTCCAGATAAGCAGACATTTACCGAAATTAGAACTTTGAGGGGACACCTGGGCGGCTCAGTTGGTTAAGTGTCTGACTCTTGATTTCTGCTCATGTCATGATGTCAGGGTCATGAGATCGAACCCTATGTCTGGCTCCTGGACATGTGTGGAGCCGGCTTAAGATTCTCTCCTCTCCTCTGCCCTTCCCCTACCTCTGCTTACATGCATGCTCTCTCTCTCAACCCCCCTCCCCCCAAAACAAAACAAAACAAAAAGCCTACTTTGGGAGAGTAGCAAAACCACAGATTCCCCAGCCTTAGAGGTCCTTGTGCAGAAGGATTCTTTTGTCTGAACGGGAGTAGGGAGGGATTCCCACTGTGGACCATGGCCTGTATTTGTCCACCAGGTTAGAGCACCTGGGGGATGATGGGACCAGAGCATTCCCATCCTGTTTCCTGATGCTGCACTTGGAGTGCTGCCACTCTGAGCTACATTCTGGAGTTGACTTGGAAGACATCTTCCCCCTATAAGAAGTGCCATCATCTCTCTACTTTAAGTGCATTGAGTAGGTCTCTCTTGGCTAGCTTGAGTACAGGATCATGAGTTAAAAGATTTCTATAGAAAAATGTTTTGAGTTTGTAACAGCTGATTTAGAATACCTTCTAAAACATAAGCTCTCAAAAGTTGGAATTATCGGGACGCCTGGGTGGCTCAGTTGGTTAAGCAGCTGCCTTCGGCCCAGGTCATGATCCCAGCGTCCTGGGATCGAGTCCCACATCGGGCTCCTTGCTTGGCAGGGAGCCTGCTTCTCCCTCTGCCTCTGCCTGCCACTCTGTCTGACTGTGCTTGCTCTCTCCCTCTCTCTAACAAATAAATAAATAAAATCTTAAAAAAAAAAAAAAAAAGTTGGAATTATCTGTGCTTGCTCAATTTTATCCTGTTCTTTTATTGCAGACAATAGAATCTGGGCTTTTATTTAGCTTGGGGTGCTCTTTGGACTAGTGATGGGTTGACTTGTATGAATATTTTAACCTACATGGTGGTATTTCTGAGAATTGAAGTCATAGTAAAAAAAAAAATTTTTTTTTTTAATGTGGGTCTGAGTCATTGCTGAATGTAAAGCAGGAGTACAGATCGAAGATCAACCAGCCGTTTCAGAGCCTGAAAGTCATTTTAACATCACATCCAGATTTGGCTTTCAGTCGTTCTGTAAGGGTTTTAATTAGACCCAATTGCTTGTAACTAGGGCCTCAGTGATGGAAGCTGTTACTGCTACCCACGTAAAAGAATGCCTTTGAGATCTTGGAGGGGGGACCAGTGTTTCATTTCTGGGTACGATTGTCAGCAACCTCTCAAATGAGGAGGAGTGTCCACGATCTATTCACGTTTCCTAGGATGACTAATGTGGCAGGCAAGGTTGACAAGTCTTATGATTTATATTGGTATTTCCCCATGTTGAGGTTGCCTTTGACCTTTGACTTGGATATTTCATTCTTTCCTTTCCATGACTTCATTAGAGCATATAGATTCAGAAGCTTTATGTTGACTGATCTGAAATGTAGTCTTCCATGTTGATGTTATATTGCTCATTGGGTTTTTTTAAAGACTTATTTGAGAGAGAGAGGCAAAGAGTGAGAGAATGAGCGGGAGGGGCAGAGAGAGAGGGAATTTCAGCCAGACTCCACTCTGAGTACAGAACCCCATTTGGGGCTCAATCCCATGACTGAGCTCATGACCTGAGTTGAAGCCAAGAGTCGGTCACTCAACCAAGGGTACCACCCAGCTGCCTGTGATCATTTGTTTTTAATTGAGTATACTGTTTTAAAGCACTTTCAGAACACAGACTTCTTTTTTGAATCTTAGGACTAAATACTGGTGTCACAGCTGGTGTCACATTTGACTCCGCAAAAGTGGATTTACCTCATGCCAGCGGTTTTTGTGGGAGGAGATGGATAACTATATGTCTGATTCTATTTGATTCAAAGGTTATTTTTAGGAAGGGAGGATTTTTTAAATTGTGTAATTAAATCACACAATTTAATTGTGTAATTTCACATGCCACAAAATTTACTTTTAAGATGTATAAGTCAGTGGTTTTTTAAAAGATATATTTATTTGGTAGAGAGAGTGCACAAGAAGGGGGAGTAGCAGGCAGAGGGAGAGGGGGAAGCAGGCTCCCCAGAGAGCAGGGGGAGCTCGATATGGGACTCGATCCCAGGATGCTGGGACCACGACCTGAGCCAAAGGCAGTCACTTAACCAACTGATCCACCCAGGTCCCCAGTGATTTTTTTTTTTCAATACATTCACAAAATTGTGTGACCATCATCATCATCTAATTCTGGTACATTTCTCTCCCCTGCAAAAAGGAATCCCATTCTTCCCCATTTTGCCTATCTTCAGGCTGTGGCAAACACAATCTACTTTCTATAGATTTGCTTATTCTGGACATTTTATATAAATGTAATTACATAATGGTGTGTGGCCTTTTTTATCTTTCTTCCTTCACTTAGCATGTGGTTCATCCATTTGTAGCTTGACTCAATGTTTTATTCCTTTTTACAGATGAATAATATTCCACTGTCTGATCTCTTAGTCCGGGCTGCTGTGAGAAATTACCACACACTGCTTGGCTTAAATAGCAAGCAAACATCTGTTTCTTTTAGTTCTGGAGTCTGGGAAATCTAAGATCATGGTGCAGGCAGATCTAGTGTCTGATGAGAGCCCGCTTCTGGCTGTCATCTTGCTATATCTTCACATGGCTGAGAGCAGGGAGAGGAATTAACCCGTTGTTTGTTGTTGTTGTTGTTGTTTTAATAAGGGCACTAATCTCACTCCTGAAGGCTCCACCCTCATGATCTAATTAGCTTTCAGTGGTCTCACCTCCAAATACCATCACACTGGGGATTAGGCTTCAATTTACGAATTTTGGGATGGCGACACAAACGTTCAACCCATACTATATAGACAGTCCACTTTTTGTTTATCCCTTAGGCAGTTGATACACATTTGAGTTTTTCCATTTTTTAATTTCTGTGAATTATGCTGCTATGAACATTCTTGTACAAATTTTTCTGTGAACTGATGTTTTCAAGTCGCTTGGGTATCTACCTAAGAGTGGAATTGCTGCATCATATGGTAACTATGTTTAACATTTTGAGGAACCATTAGACTGTTTTCCAATGTATACATTCTCAACAAAATGTATGAGGGCGCCAGTTTCTCTAGGTCTTTGCCAATCTGCCTTTTTTTTTTGTTGATTGGTTTATTTATTTATTACCCTAAGCTATCCTAGGGAGTGTGAAGTGATATTTTTTTTGTAGTTTTGCTTTGCATTTTTCTCATGATTAATGATTTTGAGTATTTTTTCATGTGCTATTGACCATTTGTGTGTCTTCTTTGGAGAAAAATCTCTTCAGGTCCTTTGTTTAAAAAATTGGGCTGTTTTCAATATTGAGTTGTAAGAATTCTTTATATATTTTGGATACTAGATCCGTATCAGGTATATGATTTGCAAATATTTTCTCCCATTCTTGGAAGACATGGAGCTCAGTTCCATGACCCTGAGATCATGACCTGAACCAAAATCAGGAGTCAGAGGCTCAACCAACTGATCACCCAGGGGCCCCCAAAGTTTTTTAATTTTGATAAAGTCCAACTTACTATTTTTTTTTCTTTTATTGATTTTGCTTTAGGTGTCGTATTTAATAGACTATGACATAGTTTAAAGTCGGGAAATTTTACCCCTGTGTTTTCCTTTAAGGATTTTATAGTTTAAACTTTTACATTTAGGACTTTGGTTTATTTTGAGTAAATTTTTGTATATGGTATGAAGTTAAGGTCTAGCATTATCCTTTTGCATGTGAATATTCACCTTTTTTCAGTACCATTTACAGAAAAGACTATTCTTTCCCTGTTGAATTGTCTTGGCACCTTTGTTCAAAATGAAGTGACCATATATGGGAGTTTCTCAATTCTGTTCCCTTCATCTATATGTTGCTGTTTATGTTAGTATGCATTGTTTTGATTCCTGTAGCTTTGTGGTATGTTTTAAAATTGGGAAGCATGATTCTTAGAAGTTTGTGAGGAATAGTTTTTGATGTGATATTGATGTCCACTCTTCTACCTCATGTGTTTTGACCCATCTTTTCTCTACCATCATAAAGCCATATTAGAAATGCTACTTTGGAGAATGCCTGGGTGGCTCAGTTGGTTAAGCCACTGATTTCGGCTCAGGTCATGATTCCAGGGTCTTGGGATCAAGTTCTGAATCGGGCTCCTTGCTCAGTAGGGAGCCTGCTTCTCTCTCCACCTCTGCCTGCCACTCTGCCTGCTTGTGCGCGCGCACTCTCTCTGTCTCTGACAAATAAGTAAGTAAATAAAATCTTAAAAAAAAAAAAAGAAAGAAATGTTGCTTTGAAGTGGCCATGAATGCTGTTTCAGGTTAAACCTCACTATTCTTGCATAAAAGGCATGGATTTGGAATCAGGTATATTATAAAAGTTTGACCACTAGCTCTATTTCGGTTTCCGAACCGTAGACTGAAATTTAAAACCCAAGTCAAAGGATAGTTCTGAGAATTAAATAGCATAACATGTATAAAAGCATCTAGCATAGTATCTGGGAAATGACAGGAACCAAATAAATATCTCTTGCCTTTCCCATATGCTTCTCAGAGATGCAAGAAAACTTTCTTTGTGCCTTATAAGATCATTTTAAATTCTTCCTTAAAATCAGCCTTCTTCAAGTTAGAAACTGTTTTTCCCAAAGTTATCATATAGATTAGTATTAGTGAGTTTTCTAATCTATTCTATAGTATTGTTTGTAGCACAATGTTTCAGACTTTGCTCACTATTTTATCCACACTGTCTAGAGTTGTCCCTGACCAACAGTAAATGATCAGTAAACATTTGTGAAGTAAATACTAAATGTCGATCTCATTTTCTTGGGATTCCCATTACTTGGGTGAATATGTGCAAATTGCTTGAGCTATGTTTTTAAGCCTGCATAACAGTTGTGTGAGTACTTAATTTCTGAGATAATTTCCACAAGATTTCTTTGAGCATTTTGTCCAGTTAATTAAGAGTGCCTCTCTCTGAAGTGCTACTTCTTTTCTCTAAATGATATTTTACTTCCCATTCAGATGTTTCCTCTTCAGGGCAATTTCAGATTGAGGTAGAAAAGATTGAGTCTGAGTATAAAGTTTAAAAAGCAAGAGGGGAACGAGAGTGGGGAAGTTGGGTTTGGGGGAAGATATGTGATAATGAGAGACCAGGGAGGGCCTTTTAGGGGACTGTTGGGTCAAACAGGGAAGCATGTTCCCAGTTTCTGACACTTCCTTTTGATTTTTATGTGATTTTCATGGTTTCTCATGGTTTCTCTAGACCAAGTCTAGACATGAAACTGTAAACAAAGAAGGTCTAAGTGTTACTTACCAGCTGTTGTGTGCCTAATTTATAACCAAGAAGTGGTGCCTGTGAATGTTAAGCTACTATCTACATGATGGATCAACCAACCTTTAAAAGTAAGAGTTCAGATCATTTAATGGACTCAGGATAATTGAGTTTTAAAGCTAGACAGGATTGTCAGGCTGAAGGGCTATTAAGTGTCACCTCAAAGAAGACATTCCATGGTCACATGTGTTTGAATGGCTTCAACAAAATAAACAGGCATTTGTTTTAACTGCAGGACTTCTCAGAGCCTTTAATGTGTGAATGTGTATTACACTGTGTCTTCAATAGGGAAGGTAGGAGCAGCAATCACCAAGGTCACTGGTCTGTGGGGACTTATATTTCACTGCCACAGAGAACCCTGTTTACCAGAGCACTTTTTAAAAAAAGATTTTATTTATTTTTTTGTCAGAGAAAGAGCACATACAAGCAGGGGAAACGGCAGAAAGAGGGAGAAGCAGGCTCCCTGCCCAGCAAGGAGCCCATGCGGGACTCCATCCCAGGATGTCAGGATCATGACCCAAGCTAAAGACAGATGCTTAACCGACTGAGCCACTCAGGTGTCCCTAGCAGAGCACATTTTGAATAATTATGATCTAGGGTAGCTCCTTAATTTTTCAAACATGAACTCTGATTTTTTAATCTTTCTGAGCTGCTATTTCTGGGAAACCATGACTGTTGGTACATAGAAACTGCTTATGTCTCTCTGTTGTGCTACTAAAAGACCTATCCAAAAGGAAACCTTTAAAGTAGGAACTATAATCAAACTCCTGAAACACCACGTATGTGTATATATAACTTATAAGATACTTTATCGCTTCCAAGAGCGACATATTTATTTATCTTTAATCTGTTACATGCATAGCTTGGTTTGTGTAGGGCCTAATAATCCCTGATATAATGAATTTACAAAATTTGATTCTTGCAGCTTTTACTCTGCTATGTACTCCTTAAGATAAAGGACAGGGGAGCACCTGGGTGGCTCAGTGGATTAAGCCTCTGCCTTCAGCTCGGGTCATGATCCCAGGGTCCCGGGATCGAGCCCCGAACTGGGCTCTCTGCTCAGTGGGGAGCCTGCTTCCCTCTCTCTCTGCCTGCCGCTCTGCCTACTTGTGATCTCTGTCAAATAAATAAATAAAAATCTTAAAAAAAAAAAAAAAAGATAAAGGACAGGAGGAAGCAGGAGAAGGCCACTGACTTCTATGGACTAAACAGAGCTCAGAGGCTACCTTGTTCTGAGTTGTCAGATAGGCATGTTATGGCTGGAATGCATTCCTGGAGTTCCTGGTTAGAACAGTGTGGATACAGGCTCCTCTGTTTCCCTCCTAGTTCTTCCAGCTGCCCTCCTTCCACCCAAACACCCCTTGCTTCCAAGTCCCATACAGTCTGTTTCTTTAACTTTCTTTAAAGAGAGGGGGTGGGGCGCCTGGGTGGCTCAATGGGTTAAGCCACTGCCTTTGGCTCAGGTCATGATCTCGGGGTCCTGGGATCGAGTCCCGCATTGGGCTCTCTGCTCTGCGGGAAGCCTGCTTCCTCCTCTCTCTCTGCCTGCTTCTCTGCCTACTTGTGATATCTGTCTGTCAAATAAATAAATAAAATCTTTAGAAAAAAATAAAGAGAGGGGGTGGCGGTTGGGGGGAGAGTAGAGAGAGAGTCAGAAGGGGACTTGGTGCTCAAGCTGCCTTCACGTCTGGTGAGCATGGTGGGCTGGTGTGTCACCGCTGTGGTGCAGACACCTCGCAGATGGATGCTCGGTGTCAGTAGTTTCCATTCACACCTCCAGTTTACAGGCCCCAGCACCACTGCTGGTCTTATCTCCATTCTGGGGGATGGCCACCTCACCCTGCTTGCTGCCTGTGGGGAGGCCTGATGCAGGCAGATTCTCTCTCCGGGAGCCTAACGTGTTTCCAACAAGGGAGACAAAAGCCAGAAAGAAAGAGGAATCAGAGAATGTAGAGGACGGGCTGGGGGTATCTGAGTCCGAATCTGAGGTTGGTGAAGTTGGGGGAAGAAAGTGAAGCTGGATCAGGTGACCATTTGAGGACAATGAACCATTCAAGTCAGAAAAGTAATTGCTTTTTCATTTTTTTTTAAAGATTTTATTTATTTATTTGACAGACAGAGATCACAAGTAGGCAGAGAGAGAGAAAGGAGGAAGCAGGCTCCCTGCTGAGCAGAGAGCCTGATGCGGGGCTCGATCCCAGGGTCCTGGGATCACGACCCGAGCCGAAGGCAGAGGCTTTAGCTCACTGAGCCGCCCAGGCGCCCCTGCTTTTTCATTTTTATATTAGTGACGTGTGTTCCCTATGTTTAAAAATCAAGCAAAACAGAAAAAGGTCAAAGGAGAAATTAAAATATTACCCCAAAAATCTCAACCGGAAAATAACCAGTGTTGGCCTTTATTTCAGGCTTCCCTCTGTACCTCTAGTGAGAGAGGTGGACAGAGGGATGGACAGATAAATGACAGACAGAGGTAATTGTATAAGATTGAGCTCATACTAAATGGAGTTTTATTTTTTATTTCTTTTTTTTTTTTTTTTTAAGATTTTATCTGTTTGAGAGAGAGAGTGGTCAAGAGAGAGAGAGCGAGTGAGCACAAGTGGTGGAGGAGTAGAGGGAGAGGGAGGAGGAGACTCCCCACTGACCAGGGAGCCCGACACAGGGCTCAGTCCTTGGACTCTAGGATCATGATCTGAGTTGAAGGTAGGTGCTTAACCGACTGAGTCACCCAGGTACCCCTAAACAGAGTTTTAAAAGTAAAATATTCTAGTTGATCTTACTTGAATTTAACAAAAGGAAAATAAATTGCCAATCTTCTGAAATGTCATCTTTTATCTGAAGAGGGTTAGTTCTTTTAGTGCAGAAGAGAGATGAGCACCTGCAACAGGTTTGGGAGTCAGAATGAGTTGCGCACGTTAACAGTATAGTAAACAATCTGTCACGTTTGCCCAGAATCCCTGCCCTGGTTTCAGATGGTTGTCACTTGTTTTATTTTAATTTTGTTAGGATTTATACTTTTAACCCCACTAGTCATAATTCCCCTGGTTATGCCCCTACTGCTTCAGTCATAATCAATGCACTGTTAACCATTGGTCTTTCTCCATGGCTTGGTCATTCTTGGTCATTTAACGTGGGGGGGGGGCGCTCATTTTCATTAAGATTTGTTGGGAAAGGGGGTTTGGATGCCATGTTTTCTGAGTGGTTTTATTTTTGGAAGCTGTTGCCTATTGCCTTTATTTTTAAAAGACAAACTTGCTATTGCCCACATTGTCTTCCAAAGATGTGTCGGTTAGAGTCTACGCAATTTATGAGAACGCCTGTCATGAATTGGGAACTTTTAGGAATTTGAGGCAAACAGACATTGGTTCAGGTAAGCAGAAGAGGTTATTATACTGGGCAGTGGCTGAAATATAGGTTGGTAAATCAGATATCAGATTATGGAAACACTTGAATATTAGGAGACTTGAAGACTGGCTTTTTTCTCGGTAAACTTCTCTTTTGCCAAATCTATAACTTTCCTGCAGGCCAAATGATAGTTACCAGGCAGCTTTGTGGAGCTGTTTCTAGGACTTTGTAAATTGTGCAGGAACTCTCTTAAAAGGCTTCTTGCCTTCCCTCCCCACTCTCTGTGAAAAGGCACCTGGCTGGCCAAGAGTGGACCTTGTTGCCTTCTGAAGATAGTAGAAAGTAAATATTTTCATCTACCAAAAAAATTAACCTCTGATAATTGTGTGAGCTAACAACTTTCTGTTCCGAAATACGATCTTTGCCTATCACTGACTATTGTCTTAAAACTAAGCAGCCATTATAAGCCATTCCTAAGTGACACATGACCTTTACACATCTTTTTATAACATTCCTAATGGTTATGAGTTGGAGGATCTGATCCTTTTAAAGAAGCTCATCTCCATTCTGAAATAGTTTGAGGTACCTGTTAGTGTAGGTTGGGCTTATTACTAAAATTCCCCACTGACCTTATGTAGAAAACTACTAGCTTTTCTCTCCCTGTAATTCTTTCTCAAACGGTGGAGGGAATAGGAAAGAAAATGGCCCATATAAGTTACTACGTTTAAATTTTGGCCATCATCCTTTATGGTGACGCAGCTGCACACCAGCCATTGAGTTTTTCTAGTTGGTAGGGGTGAGAACACACCTGGAAGATTTCAGAGGTGGTGATGTCCTGAAGGTGTTCTCACTTCATGCCAAAGAAAAGCTGGGAGGAAATCAGGGGTTTAGAATGGTGTGGTAAAGTTGTGTTGTCTAATATGGCAGCTACCAGCCACATGGGACTATGTATATTTAAATTACTTAAAGTTAAATAAAATTTAAAATTCAGTTTCTTAGTTGCACTGGCCACATTCAAGGGCTCAACAGCCACCACATGGAGTGAAGAGGCCTTGGTATCAGACAGCACTGAAGATTCTATTGGCTAGCTCCGGTTTCTAGCTGGTCATGGTGTCATGATGTCATGATTATGGCTCTTTAAGGTCCACATGAGTTAGTTTTCTGACTTTTTCCCCTCCATCTCTCTGCTTTCAATCATTCTTTGGCTCCAACTCAGATGATGAGGGACTGCTCTCCTTATTGCCTTGTTGGCACCCTCTGGTTTCTGAGCTCAAATAGCCTGCTGGGAATCCTGTGCATGGCCCAGGTTAGATCTTTGCACTGAGGGTCAACTAGATAGTGGTCTGGCCAAGGCCCAAGAGCTAACCAGTGTTCTTATCAAAGGATTCAATGGGGCTTGGGATTTTGACTCTTTTTTTTTTTTTCTTTTTTTTAAGATTTATTTACCCGTGAGAGAGAGAGGAGGGGCAGAGGGAGAGGGAGGGAAACTCAAGCAGCCTGATGTGAGACCCAATCCCATGACCCAGAGACCACGACCTAAGCCAAAGCCATAAGTTGGATGCCCCCTTGACTGAGTCACCCAGGCACCACTTGACTCTAATTTAACAATAAAACTGCTCTTCAGAAATATTTAATGTATCTGCTCTGGACTTTTACTTCAATTCCCTCTTTGTCTCTGGGGGTGTGTTCTTGATGGAGAGTAGGGTCTTGGGTTCTGTCCTAGTTGTACTCCCATGTCTGACCCTGTGACCTCAGTAGGAATGTCTCTGTGGCTCCTTTGCAAGCTGAGAACTCACTCCCAGCCTAAGCAACTGGAAAATGCCAAATGATGAGTGAGAAATTCTGTGGTCTGTGCTAAAAGGTATGTTTAAAGGGTCCTTAAAGGTTTATCTGTCTTCTCATCTTTCCCATTTTAGATTCCATTGTCCCATTTGTAGTTTATGACCATCAGTTACACAGCCATTTCGATCAGCTGATTGACCCACATGCTCTATTTTGTGTTTCATGTATGTGAGTTTTTAAGGCAGGTCTGGCTTTGTTGACCAAGGAGCCTGCTTCCAAGTCTGACTTACATGACAGGAGCGCGGTGCTTTGGTAGGAGGAGCCTACTGGCCTGAGGGTCAGGAGAAGGGGGCATTACTGCTGATTGAACTGTCCTTTTGATCCCATGTTCCTAGGTTTCCGACCTGGAGGAGGCTCTGCTAAGGGTTCCTGCCTAGTGCTACAGTTATGTGATGCTGTGTAACAAACAACCCCAAAACTTGGTGGGTTAAGACATGAATATTTAATTTAGCCCTTAAATCTGTGGTGTGAACAGGATTTGGGGGTTGGGGGGAAGCTGGAGTCTGCTCCACTCAGGGTAGGCTGGGATGTGAGAAGGCTGGCAGGGGGAACCTCTAAAGACTCACTCACGTGCCTGAGAGTTAGCGGCGGTGTTCAGCTGGTGTGGGGTGTGGCCTCAGTTCTTTTAGAAACGAACCCCTCCAAGTGTTCCTTCTGCATTGCCCAGTCTGGGCTTCCTCACATCATGATGGCTTAGTTGAAGACGGAGCATCCTGAGAGAGACACAGCATCAGATGGAAGCTGTGTTACCATTTCTAACCTTGGAAGTCACATGGAGAGGGGGTCACTTTGGCCATAATGACAAGCTCGGTCAGGTCCAATGGAAAGAAACAGTGGAGAGTGTTTGGGGATGAGGTGTATATTGGTGTCGTCATCTTTGAAAACTATGTCTTCCACATTGGTAATGATGAATCAGAATTGGCATCAGCTCTCTTTAAGCCATAAATATAAGCCTTGAGATCTGACTTGTGTCTAGAAACTGGGGCACGTCTCCTTTCCAGGAGAGGATTGTCACTGCTCTGTGCTGGAGTGGCTCTGCCATGGGTATGAGGGTGGGGGGTTGCCATTTGCATAACGCTGGGACTTCTTTGATGAGAGATGCCATCTGAATACAAAATAGGACATTGAAACCCCTCTAGTGTGTTCACCTCCCTGACTCAGCCTAGGTCTGCAGTCCATTGGGGAATTCCAAGTGAAGAGCAGGGGTCTGGCTGCTGACCCTCATTTTTTAAAAAATGAATCTGATGGAATCCAGCAGGAGTTTTGATACATTATTTACATCTCACATTCTGACTTCAGTTTTCTTGTAATTTCTGTTACCTATTACTTTTATAGTGCCCTCAGAAGACGCAAACTTCTAAACAGGATCCATCCAGACTTAACATTGTCACATTTGATAAATGGGGACAGATAAATGAGAATATTTCTTCTTCAGTTTCTAGATTAAAATAGATTCTAGTAGAAATCTAGTAGCTAGTATAAGGGGGAGGGGACACACAGGTCATCCATTTGATAAATAACGTGTCACATGCTGGGTTCTGTGCCCATTGTAGGCAATGTAAAAAATAGAACCAAGAAAGAATAAGACACGGCCTTCCAGTTGTTTCTGATATATACACTTCTGGAGATAAAAAATACCACGACGTTGTTGGCATGAGTTACAGAGAGAGGTGCTTTTACATTTTTCTTCCCTTTTTAGCTCTAATCTCCTTATATCCACCCGAGTTTTTAAAAATCTCTTCTCTCTGTCTTTTCCATCCAATTCTCCTTATAATTTTGTTCCACTTGCACAGTTTAAAAGTGTTATGTGTTCATTTTCTTGCAACAGCCCTTCCCTGAGGAGTAAAACTTCCTGTATCGCTTTTTCTCCCCACCTGCATTCACCAAATTAGTGAATTCTTGCTTTCCTTCGAGCCTTTTAAAATGCCTTGCTTATTACCGCCCCTGCAATTTTGGAAGGACGCCCCCAAACTGTATCTTGAGAAATTCATTTGATAGAATTTTTTTTCATCAGTTTGGATTCTTCGTCCTCAGGTTATTTTCAGTTAGATGCCCAGACGAGCTTCAAGTGTGCCCATCTGATACATTAGCCCCTGCGTATTTAGTTTCTTGTTACTTGAGAAGGTTCAGGTGGCTCTTACGGACGATTGTGCATGTTTACGCTTAGCTTCCTGTTTACATTTCTGAAAAGACAATTAGTAGATTTTTGCAGATGATAGAGAAATTTTTTTAAATTTGCATTCACGTTTCACAGTGACTCGGTTGATCGCCTTTTTAGATAAGTACTGCAAGGCAGCCTGTAGTTGCCACTTGTTATAACTCTACCCTGCTTCCGCCAGCAGTTGTCAGTTACGGTTGGATAACAACACCCACTGATAAAATTCAAACCACAAGATGTTATTTTAAGTTCTTGGGTGGCGCGCTCTCTTCTTACCCTTTAAACTGCTAAGTCACATCCTGCTTTGCATTTTAATTTGCTATAAATTAGATGCAGGAGACGTAGGTCTGGCGTTAGATACTAAAATGAAACTTAACGCCAAAATAAAAGAAGGCGGTTTTCTGTGGAGTAAGTCTTGCTGTCATTCCTGAAGGCCAGATTTAGGGCAGTGGTTCTCAACTGGCAAGGTGCATCAGAATCACCTGGGGAGCTTTCCAGTGCCTCCCTAACCCCCTGGGGGCCCAGGCCTCAACCTGGAGCTCCTCGATGAATGGGTTTGGAGTGGGGCCAGACTGGTATTTTGTAGAAGCTCCCCAGGGGGATCCTGGCCTGTGGCAATATTTCTCAAGCCTGGCTGCAGGATGGGATCCCCCTGGGGAGCTTCTCCCCACACACCACCTCTTTCAAGCTTTTGCTCGCAACTCCAGCCCCACTGAGCTCTTCCCTGTGACTGCCCATAACCCCGACTAGATGTCCCACGGTGAACTGGGTTCTGGCTTGCTTTATCTACACACTGCTTATTTCCTTGATCAGAGTGGTTTCCTCCTTACGTTAAGCTTTGGTCACTTAGTTTCCATCCATCCTTTATGGGTTAGCCCTGGATGCTTAGTAGGTACTATATAGATGTATCCTGAGCTCAGTTTTCATCAGGGTAGCCCTTCATTCCCCTTTGGTGTCTTGTGTTTTCATGATTACTTTCTCCCTTTTGAGAAATGGCGGGGCTACTCGGAGTGGCTAAATGGCAGGAGGGGTAAACCCAGCTCATTGCTGGTTTTGAGGTTCAGGCCTGGAGGGATTGACCTGTGGACTCCTCCGTCTGCAATCTGAACACTCAGTCATCCCGTTCCTTAGCGGCTCTTAGGGCCACGTGGGTGACAGATGCAACATGAGGGGGGCTGTCCCGCTGGAGAAAGTGATTGTGCTTAAAGGAACAGATCTCTACGGAAAGCCTGGGTTACTAGGACTCCTAAGTTAAAGTCATGTTGCCTTCTTAGGGCATACGTTATTGGCACTCCAGCTCCGTAACTGACAGACACCCAAGTTAGGTGGTTTTAATAACATTGAAGTTTATTTTTGTCTTATATAACTGTCTGGGTACAGTGATTCCTGAGTGGGCATGGTAACACTATTCTGTTCAACCAATGGCTTTCATTTCTGGATCCAGTTGTCCCCTTCTCTCAGCCCTTAGGAAAGGACAGAGAACAAGTGTGCATCTCTTGTTAGCACAGCGTTTTCAGCACCTCACTGGCAGAACTTGGTCATAACCCCCCTCCCCACCACACCACGATGCTGCATCAATGGCTGGAAATGTAGCTTCTAAATAGATGACCTTGTGCCCAGCTACAACTTGAGAGTTCTCTTATGAAAGGAAGGGAGAATGGCTATCAGTGAACCATAAGCCAGGGGATGTGTAATAATCTGCCAAAATATGAGATCTACTGACTATCACCCCTGTTGACTGGTTTGGTTAAAAATACATTAAACTATCAAAAGGAACTTCAGATGTATTTCTCATGCTATAAAGTCATGGTAGGACACCGAAGGTCTCCAGCAGACCATGTCATGTTTCAACCTTTCAGGGGAAGGGAGCCAGGAGTTAGAAGGGGTTGTGGAAAGTGGACATCTAACCATCGCACAGGGGGTGTTGGCAAATGGGTTTGATTTGTGGGGCAGCCTCTTGGCATCTTTGCAAACAAGCATGTTTGGCAAGAAATTCACCAACCTGGTCAAGAGTTCGACTGAAGTTTAATGGCAAGGAAAAAAGGTTAAGACCTGATTGGATAGAGAATGGTAGGCATTGCGAAGGTAAGAGCGCTAACAGAGGAAAACTTTAGTAGTAATTCACGTGGACCCCTGGGAAGTGAGGTGATCGTGTACTGTCTGCCGTGGTGCAGCCTGTGAGGGTGAAGCAAAGTAGACATAAGGCATGAAAACGTGGGCATAGATAGGATCATCTGATCATCTCACCTAGAAGGGGAGGGCGGTTCTTGTGGCTAAAATATGATTCTAGAAGGGCATATTTTGCTTTAATGAAGCAGACCTATGAAAATCCAGACCTTGAGGGTGAATCGCTGGGGAAGGGGGGGTGGAAGCCATAGAAGGGTTGCTGCAGTGGGATCAATATTATGGATTGCTGGACAGAGGTTATGGATCACGCTTTGTCCCCAGAGACTATAAGTCTAGGGCAGCTGCCAAAGGTACTGATGGAAGTACCACAAGTCTCGTTCTGCTCATTTCTTTCTTTTCTTTTTTTTTTATTTATTTGACAGAGATCACAAGTAGGCAAAGAGGCAGGCAGAGAGAGAGAGGAAGGGAAACAGGCTCCCCGCTGAGCAGAGAGCCCGACGTGGGGCTTGATCTCAGATTCCTGGGATCATGACCTGAGCCGAAGGCAGAGGCTTTAACCCACTGAGCCACCCAGGCGCCCCTCGTTCTGCTCATTTCTGATCAACTCTTGGCTTGTTTTGCTGACCATTTAATTTTTAAGACTGAGAAAATAATACAGGGGTTGACATCTCTGGATTTCCTTCTGATCCAACAAAGAAGCATTGGCCAGTGCTATGAAGTGACAGGAGCCAGGATGTGAAATCCCTGAAGAAGCATGCTGTGTGAATAGCCATGTACTCTAGAAACATTTCAACAGTTGGGACAAAAGAGAGAAATGAGCTCTCTTGGGGCCAAAGACAGCATGGTAAGGAGACCTCAAAAAGAAGGGATGGCTAGAATGTTCTGAAATTCCTATCGGTATGGCTCAGCAATCACAATTATTATTGTTACTATTGCTACCAGTCTTGGTAAGTTTGCTTTCCCATAGAATGTAAAGATGAGGAGAATGCAGCCCCCAGTTAGATGGAGACCTAACACCTAGTGGTCAGTGTATGAAGAGTGAATCATTACAGGAAACAGAAGACAGATTTTCAGAGAGCACAAAAGTAAAGCAGGGGTTCAAAAGAGACCAAAACCGGAGGTGGGGGTGGTTTCAGAAAATGTTTAATGGAGAAGATGACATTTGAAGTGCTCTTTGGAGGGTGGAGGACATTTCCACAGATGGAGGAGAGAACATGCTTCCCAGGGTGCTTCCCAGAGAGAAACTATCCAGGATCAATCAGAGTGGGTTAATTGCAGATGAATTCTATCTGCTAGAATACAGGGTGTGGTATATGAGCTTTTGGAGATGAGGTATGAGTGGTAACAGCCAAAGTATAATGGAGTGATGTGTGCCAGGTACTGTGTTGAGTGCTTTCCATGCATTATTTCAGTCCTTCTTCGCAAAAGCTTAATACTATCATTCATTGCTTTTCAGATGAAACACAATTCAGAAGCTTTGTAACACACAGTGAATGGTAGGTAGAGCCGGAGTCCAGAGCCAGCTAACTTTAACAGAAATGTGAAGGGCTTGGGGCTTTTAACCTAGTTCCAAGACCAGTGGAAATTTTGAGCCGAGGAGAGACACTGGAATCTTTTGGGGACGGTGAGTTGGGCAAGGGAAAGTAAGGTAGATTGACATGATGGGAGAGACCCTCAGTGGAGGTCTAGGGCGGGCGGGTGCTTGTGGGAACGGAAGAATGGGAAACTAGTTGGGGGTGCTGAGGAGAGTGTCAGGTCAGAGTTGTAATCTACAGTATTGAGAGATCTGGGCAGGGGGCTTGGGGTGGACCAGGAGACAGTGAGTGTCTTGGAGTCAGGGAGCTCATCCCAGGTGTCAGCATGAGGGACTGATGGGTTTGCACTTGAAGTAAGCAGTAGGCTTCATGTTCCAGTGATATATCCAGGCTGTGGTCTGGAGGAGGGTAAAGATCGCAGAATGGGTAGACAGCTGTCTAAAGTCAGGGGCATGGGTGAGATGACCAAGAGCTAAAGTTCAGAGAAAAAAGCAGATGAAGGACGAGCTTTAATAAAAATGCCTGTGTGTCTGGGAGAGAAGAAGAGGAGCCAGCAAGCCACCCATGGAAGAGAATGTGCTGGAATAGAGTCTGCAGAACTCATGTCAGAAATGAGCTGAGGCTTTCAAAAAAACATTGAAAAGCTACAAAACAGTTTTTCAGACATATATCCAGAGCCAGGTGAACAAATGAAAGTAAGGTTCTGGGTGTGGAAACTTTCTCTTAACAAAACATCAGGAGTAAAAAGAATTATTCCAATTCTACTTTTTCTCCCCCCTCTTAACCTATCTTCTAAAGGAGAAGCACCAGCTGAAAAGAATTGAATACACACAAGAGGACATTGAAACCCAAGACAGGGAAAGGGGTAGAAAACATGTTCTTCACTCTGGGAGATGAGTTTGGGGTGTCCGTTCAGACCAAAACACACCAAGGGACTGAGTTCCTCCAGTCTTCACAGAGCCTCTGAGAGCAAGCTGTGCTGTATGAAAGAGGATGTGGTGGGTTCCCAGTGGGTAGATGCTGTCAAGATTATTATAGAAAGAGAAAGGAAATTTCTGAAAACTCTAGAACAGGGCTTCTCAGTCCTGGCTGCACATTGGAATCTACTGGAGAGCTTTTACTGAACTGTTGCTGCCCACGTCCTACCCCTAAATTTCTGATGAAAGGGCTGTAAGGACATTCCACCACCCCTTAGGACATTCTGACAAGTACCCAGGGCTAAGACTCCCAAATGCATGCTGATCAGTTCTGTCCATCCACTGCAGAATTCTTTAACTCAGTATTACGAATCAGGTGAACAGTTTACATTTAGAAAAGGAGTTGGTTTGGGTGCCTGGGTGGCTCAGTTGGTTGGGCAACTGCCTTTGGCTCAGGTCATGGTCCTGGAGTCCCGGGATCAAGTCCTGCATCAGGCTCCCAGCTCCACCAGGAGTCTGCTTCTCTCTCTGACTTTCTCCCCTCTCATGCTGTCTCTCACTGTCTCTCTCTCAAATAAACAAAATCTTTTAAAAAAAGGAAAGAAAGAAAAGGAGTTCATTTGGGTTTACTTGAGACAGGCTGGATTATTCTAGTTTGCCCTTGTGGTTAGGTTACCAGATCGTAAAAAATGAATCAAGAATTAAGAACATCACTGATAGAGTAGATCTTATTTCTACCAGTCGACACCAGAGGACTGAGTCGTCCTCAGCTCAGGAACTTGTCCTGGGAGAGCTAGGATGGAACGATAGGTGAAATCTACAACCTTGGGAACCATGGGGAAGGAGAATGATGAGAATACGGAACTGCTGAGGAGGACACAGCCTGATGAAGTCACATCAGCAGTAAAAACCACTCTCTTGAGGGAAGTCGGCAGTTGGGGGCGTGGCGGGGGAGGGCTAAGTGCCAAGAGTGGAGCCCATGTGACCAGGAGTAGGGGCTCTGCACGGGGGCAAAGCCCTGGGCATCAGGGTGGCCAGCTGGTATTGCCAGACAAGAGGGTTTTTAGGTAGCATGCTCCTTTCTCGTTTTTTGAGGAGGATGTCAGACTCCTCAAAGTGTATTTGAAGTATCCGCTAACGTATCCATCTTGTTATAGCCTTGTGAAACTAAGGTCTGAGTCAAGAGCTTCTTCTCTTCTGGTGAAAGATAGGATTCATGTAGGTGTATGACATGGAATTTTTACAATAATCACTTGGACAAAAAATAATAATCATTTGGAAACTACCTCTATCTCCGTCTCCATATTTGCATGCAAGTGCTTCGTCCTAGAAAGACTGCCAGCTTGGAGCCATCCATCTGAACACTCAGAAAGGCTAGTGTGAGCGCCGTGGCCACTAGGATCTTCCCCAGTTGTCCTGTCCTTTGCCTTTCTTCATCACAGGTACCTTTGATGGGCTACTCTCTGATTCTGTGAGCTCTTTGTGTATCTGTTCCTCCCGCCTCTCACTTGTTCTAAGCATCTCGGAGGCATTTGGATGGTCAGGTTGAGGCTGGGGCTCCCCCACAAGACAGCACGGGGGCATCCCGGCGAGCTGAGGAGAAAACTGCCCACTCTCAGGAAGGACATCTTGCCAACAGCAGTTCATATGACTTTCTAGCTAAAAAAACCATTTTTTTATTTAAATGTCTTATTTCACAAAGTATTTGAAGTGGTTCCCAAGAATATGCACATAATCCAGGCAAATAGGTGGGTAGTTGAGAGAATTCGAGCACAATGACAGTAAGGTAAGCTCATCTTCACCACGGTGGTTCTCTGTCCCTCCGCACACCCCAAAGAGGGATATGGTCTCATATATAAATTCCCCGGTCCAAAAGCTGAGAACAAGACAGTCATTTAGGAATGACACTCTGATCCTGAGATCTGGCTATTTCATCATAAAGGTCCTTTAAAGAAATCCTTGTGCAAGCTGGTGTGGCCATTTTGAGGAGGAATTTGGACTATCCAGCAAAACCTACCTTAAAATAAGTTGTTCCACTTATTTTAGAAAATCATGCCACAGCCTCACAAGGAGCAGACCCTGCAGCTCTGTTTTTGTTTTTGTTTTTTTTTTAAATCTTTATTTATTTATTTGACAGAGAGAGATCACAAGTAGGCAGAGAGGCAGGCAGAGAGAGAGGGGGAAGCAGGCTCCCCGCTGAGCAGAGAGCCTGAGTGGGGCTCAATCCCAGGACCCTGAGACCACGACCTGAGCCGAAGGCAGAGGCTTTAACCCACTGAACCACCCAGGAGCCCCTGTAGCTCTGTTTTTAAAAGCAAAGAATCAGAGACGAACTAAAGGAAGAATAAGTTAAACAAGGCATCGTCATACCACGAAACTGTGCGACACGAATGAGCTACAGTGTGTGTGTAACAGTTGTGAGTGAATCAGCCAGCTGTAGAAAGAAATGTATGGTATGATCCCATTTATTTGACACAAGTTTTTAAAAGCCAGAAAAATAGTAGATATAGAATATTGTATGAACAAAGATGGAGACCAGTTAATGCTGGGTGGTAGGAATGTGGATATTTGTACATATCCTTTTCTAAAAAAGATTTTTATTTATTTATTTGACAGATCACAAAAAGGCAGAGAGGCAGGCATAGAGAGAGGGGGAAGCAGGCTCTTTGCTGAGCAGAGAGCCTGATGCGGAGCTCGATCCCAGGACCCTGGGATTGTAACCTGAGCCAAAGGCATAGGCTTCAACCCACTGAGCCATCCAGGCCTCCCTGTACATATCCTTTTTATTTTTCTGATTCCAGGAGCAGAGCAGCCATGGTGATGTTGTGCACCAGAGTGACCACAGCATCATACACTGGCTAGCTCATCGAGTGATGATGGCCCCGTCCACCTTATGTAGGCTTTTATATGCATTAACTCATCTAGTCACCTCAACAACACCTTTGGGAGGGATCCTTTCATTATTTCCATTTGTCACACGAAACACAGAGGATCTAGAGAGGCTAAATATTTGCTGAAAGCCACTTAGTAAGGCTGGCTTTGGACCCAGGCAGTTTGAATCCAGAGCCCATGGCCTTAATTATTTTATTATTTTCTTAAAAGATTTTATTTATTTGACAGAGAGAGACACAGTGAGAGAGGGAACACAAGCAGGGGGAGTGAGAGAGGGAGAAGCAGGCTTCCCGCCGAGTGGAGAGCCCGATGCCGGGTTCGATCCCAGGACCCTGGGACCAGGGCCCAAGCCGAAGGCAGATGCCCAATGGCTGAGCCACCCAGGCGCCCCTCATGGCCTTAAGTATTATACCACTCTATAAAACCTCCCAATATCATCAAGTGGGTTGGTGGTTTATTTTTGTATATATGATTGCTCGCATTGTAGGTAAAGGGCATGACCCAGAGGGCAGTGCAGGCAAACTGGTTCATCAGAGGTGAGAACAGTACCATTGGAACAGCTCCTCCATTTGATGACCTGGCTTGAGCTATGTGCATGCATTGTGTTACCTTTATAGGGGCGCTGGGGGTGCTCAGTTGTTAAGCATCTGCCTTTGGCTCGGGTCATGATCCCAGGGTCCGGGCTCCCTGCTCAGAGGGCAGTCTGCTTCTCCCTCTCCCTCTGCTGCTCTCCCTGCTTGTACTCTCTCTCTCTCTGTCAAATAAATAAATAAAATCTTTTTTTTTTTAAAGTTACCCTTTTAAATCTTTACTGATGCCCCTCAGCCTGGGATCCCCATCAAAATCACCTGTGGAGGTCTCAGGAAGTTCGAAGGCTGGCCCAACCTCGAAGTCCACCACACTAGATCATGGGCAGGGCCTGGTCCCCAGCATTTTTAAAAGCTCCCCACATAAACCCAATATGCAGTCTGAGTTGAGATCCACCGCTCTCCAGAGTCTGGACAGTGCAATGTTCAAGGTTATGATACTTGGCGAGAGCCTCCAGGGAGGACAGTCTGTGTTGAGGATTAAGGACAGATCCCGTATAGGGTGACTCTCATGATCAGACTGCACTTAATGTCTCATGAACTGAAGGCCCCTGATCAGGAAAAGGGAATGCCTGGACCTCCACTGACCCCACCACGTCCACACAGGCCTGTGTAGGATGGGATCTGTCTGTCCCACTAATGTATTTTAGTTTTCTGGAGGGTTGAGAGAATTTGCCCTGGTGATTCAGCATGGGAGTGGGGACTGGAAGCACATGGATCTGGTATTTGCCATCCCTGGCTTAAAGGCATCGTTAGGCAGCAGGACAGAATCCTCCTCAGAGGAGAGCTCAAGGTCTGTTTCTGATAAGTATATCCCAGAAGCCTCAAGATTCCATGGGGGAGAAGAGTATTAGCCTAGGGCAGTGGTTCTTAAACTTGTGGAGAACTTACTAAAAACACATTGCTGGGTCCCACCCTCGGCCCCTGCTCTGCGGGTCTTTGGCAGGCTCTGAGAACTTGCATTTCTAGCAAGCATTTCGAACAAGGTGATGTTGGTACTGCTGGCCTGAGCACCACCTTTTGCAAAGCACAGGCCTAGAATAATAAAAGAGCTTTGGCTTCCTACCTACTTGTTACGTCAGATACACAGAGAGAAGGATCGGCTTGGGGTCAGAAAAGCAGGGTTAAGAA
>ML107418.1:0-17870 GCA_003697995.1 Taxidea taxus jeffersonii | reverse complement strand
AAAAAAAAAATCACAGGATGCAAGATCCTGACACTTTAAAAAGTTAGTTTCTACATTCTTAGAGTGAGTATCTGGAAACTTAAATTAAAAGCACTATATCATTTATAATTCTTCAAAAAGTTATGTTAGGTGCACATTAAATACAACACGTGCAGAATCTGTATACTGAAAATGGTAAAATATTGATAAAATAGAACAGAAAACCTAAATAAATGAAGATATATACTGTACCCACAGGTTGAAGCACTCAAGATAAAAAGAGATGTCAGTTCTCCTCGAATTTATCTCTGGATTTATTGCAATTCCTATTAAAATCCCAGTTTTGTTGTTTTTGCTGTTACTGTTTTATACAGACAAACTTATTTTAAATTTTTTATGGAAAGGGATAGGCTTGGAATAGCTAAAATAATCTTAAAATATAAAAATAAAATGTAAGTAGTTACTTCTTCTGATGTTAGCTTAGTATATAGCCTACAAAAATCAACATGGTGTGATACTGGTGGAGGGATAAATACATAGATCTATGAAGTGAAAAGAAAAGCTAGAAATGGAACCATTCTAATATGCCAAACTGATTCTCAACAAAAGTGCAAAGAGACTTCAATGGAGGAAGGACAGCCTTTTTAACAAATGATGCTATGGCCATGAGACATTTATAGGCAAAAAGAAATGAACGTCTTCCTAAACTTGTCACATTTTATAAAAATTAACTCAATCTTTCTAATCCTGTCACATTTTATAAAAATTAGCTCAAAATGAACTTAAATATAAAATACATACAATAAAACCTTTATAAGAAAAAAAAATCGTTAGGATTTAGGGCAAAGAGTTATTAGATTGGGTACCAAAAATTAGACTTCATCACAGGATTAAATGAAAAAATGGACCTCATCAGAATTTAAACAAAAACATTTTGTTCTAAGAAAGATCCTGGTGTAGAAGATAAATAGACAAGTTACAGACTTAAGAAAAAAAAAAAAAAAAAAAGAAAAACATTGCAAGCCAAATGGCCAACAAAGGACTAGTATCTAGTATATGTATAAAACCTCTAAACCTCCAAGGCAAAAAACAAAAAATTCAAACGGGAAAGGGACATGAAGAAACATTTCTCCCAGGAGTATACATAGTAAATAAACACATGAGAAAATATCCAGCATCATTAACTATTAAATAAATGCAAATTAAAACTGCTATGAGTTACCACTATAGATCTATCAGAATAACTACAATAAAAAGAGTTAACTCTAAGTGCTGGTAAGGATGTTGGAGAAGCTCCATCAATCATACATTGTTGGGGCACCTGGGTGGCTCAGTGGGCTAAAGCCTCTGCCTTCGGTTCAGATCATGATCTCAGGGTCCTGGGATCGAGTCCTGCATCGGGCTCTCTGCTCAGCAAGGAGCCTGCTTCCTCCCCTCTCTCTGCCTGCCTCTCTGCCTACTTGTGATCTCTCTCTCTGTCAAATAAATAAAAATCTTTAAAAGAAAATCATACATTGTTGGTGAGAATGTTTAAAGGTACACCCACTCCTGGGGCTCCTGGGTGGCTCAGTCAGTAGAATGGCAGACTCTTGGTTTCCACTAAAGTCATGGTATCAGGGTCATGGGATTGAGCCCTGTGTGGGGCTCCCATGCTCAGCGGGGAGTCAGCTTGGAGATTCTTTCTCTCTCTCTGCCCCTTCCCCCACTCGCACACATGCACGTTTTAATAAATAAATCTTAAAAGAAACAGGCACATGGGTGGCTCAGTGAGTTAAGCCTCTGTCTTCGGCTCAGGTCATGATCTCAGGGTTCTGGGATCGAGCCCCACACTGGGCTCTCTGCTCAGCGGGGAGCCTACTTCCCCCCACCTCTCTAAATGCCTCTCTGCCTACTTGTGATCTCTCTCTTTCTGTCAAATAAATAAATAAAATCTTTAAAAAAAAAAAGTATAGCCATCTTGGGAGACATTTGTCAGTTCCTTAAAATATTAACATGCAACTATTACGTGACTCACAATTGTACTCTTGGACATTTATCCTGGAGAAATCACAACTTATGTTCACACAGAAGCCTGTACACAAATATTGATAATAGCTTTACTCATAACCCCAAACCAGAAACAGCACAGATGTTCTTCAGTGATGAATGTCTAAACGACTGTGGTATATCCATAGTATAGAATACTACTCAACAGTCAAATGAAATACACATGCAACAATTTGGATGAATCTCCAGGGAATTATACTTAGTAAAATAAGCCAATCCCTCAAAATTACATTCTGTATGATTCTATTTATATATATATATTTTTAAGTGACAAAATTTTAGAAATAGAGAAGATGAATGCTTGTCTGTGGTTAGCAGTGGGGAAGAGGAGGTGAACATGGTGATAAATGGGTAACCTGAAAGATTCTTGTGGTGATGGATCTATTTTATATTGTTTTGGTTTGTTTTAAAGATTTATTTATTTCTTTTAGAGAGCCCATCTCTTGCATGCTAGTGTGAGCAGAGGGAGGGGCAGAGGGAGAGACAGTCTTTTTTTTTTAAGTTTTTTTTTTTTTTTTTTTTTTTTTTATTTGACAGAGGGAGACACAGTGAGAGAGGGAACACAAGCAGGGGGAGTGGGAGAGGGAGAGGCAGGCTTCCCACTGAGCAGAGAGCCCAATGCAGGGCTTGATCCAAGGACCCTGGGATCATGATCTGAGCTGAAGGCAGATGCTTAACAACTGAGCCACCCAGGTGCCCCCAGAGAGATGGTCTTAAGCAGACTTTACAATGCTGAGCACAGACCTCACTTCATCTCACTATCCTGAGATCATGACCTGAGTTGCAACCAAGAGCCTGTGCTTGGCAGACTGAGCCACCCAGATGCCCTTTATTTAATATCCTGTATTCTTAGTGAATCCAAGATCCTATAGATGTAATGGAATTGTACAGAACAAAGTACGTGTGCGCACGTATACACACACACACACATACACACACTCATACCCTCAAGTACCATCAAAACTGGGGGTGTCCTCTAGATTAGTGGGTTATAACAGTGTCAGTATACCATATACCAGTTACTGTTCCATAGTTTTGTCAGATACTACATTTGCGGGAATCTGGGTACAGGAGGCATGAGATTTTTCTGTATTATTTCTTACAATTGCATGGGAATCGACAATTATTTTAAAGTAAAATCTTTAATTAAAAGCAGTATAAGTATAAATGTAGTAGTGTATATGTCTTTTAGTAAGTACAGGTCTTTTTTTTCCCTGTTGTTTGCATAGCTGAGTGCAATTATTAAATTAGGGGGTATGCATATATTCAACTTTCATGGATATTGCCAAGAACTTTTGCAAAATGGCCATGCCAAATTTCATTGAAAAGCTAGTGAATGTTTGACACATGAGAAAGGAACAGTCTTAGGAAGATGATTTCTTTAGAGCTCGTTTTCTGCATATTTCTTCTTCCTCTCCATTTCCCATTGACCAGTTTTAATTTTATCAAGAGACTGTTTAATTTCCTGCTGCTCCTTACCTCGGCCCTCAAAGAATGTTTAGGATCATCTTTTAACCCTCTGCACTCCTCTGTGACATAATAAATAATAAATGGAAGTATACACCACTGCCTTCAGCCTGGGGCCCCCAAACCATAGCCTGCAGGCCAAATTTGGCCAGCCTGTTTTTGTAAATATGGTTTTGTAGACACATAGCCACACCCATTTGATTACATATTGTGGGTGGCTCCTTTTCCACTGCAGCCTGTACCAGTGGTGACAGAAACATTAGGGCTAGTAAAATCTAACATATCTACTATTTGGAGCTTTACAGGAAAAGTTTGCCTACTCCTTTCTTAAGGCTTTGCAAAACTCTGTCATGTAATATATAAATAGAATTTTGCAGTAAACACAGAGGTTTTTAAAATAGTCTTATGATTTAAATATGATCATGATAACGAGCTTTGATACAGCAAAAAAAATGGTAGAAGAGTTGTAACATTCCTTATCAGATAAACTTATTAGCAAATTGCTGACATACTTAACTTTCTTAGACCTACATGCAGGGTTTATCTGAGGCAGGATTTCTCTGCTGAATACTAAGGCTGTGGCAGTATGCAGTGGGTATGCTATATGCATTAAGTGGATGCTGATGAAAATACATGGAACCAAATGGTAAAGTGTGAGTAATTGTTGAAACCCATTGCGGCTACTGTGCATAATTGATAAATAAGTGCCGATGACTAGAGCAGTATGGTTTAATGTGTATGCAGCATGTTCAGTGGGAATCATATGTTATAGAGAATTACAAATATATCTCTTTCTTGCTAGGATCTAAACACAAATCAAAACAAAACAAAAAACTTAAATAAACTGAATTAAGTAGCAGATTTACTTAATTCAGATTTGCTACTTAATTCAGTTTATTTAAGTTTTTTGTTTCTTTGAAGGGAGATACTTAAAAAAAGAGGCCTTTCCAAATAGATCTTTCACTATAATCTATGGATTTAATTGAACCTATTTTTAACTGCTCAGAATGCAGTAAAGATAGATTCTTATGATTTATAAGCTCTGTGAATTCCATTTTAGTAGAAATGAAAATTTGTGAAAGCCAAATGTATCAGTTATCTATTGCTGAGTAATTACCTCAGAACCTAGTGGCTTAAAACAGGGATCACGCATTACATTGCAAAAATAAGGGTCAGTTGGGTACTTCTGCCGGTGTGGGCCAGGGTTGGCATATCTTGGCTGGGTGCATTTGTGTCTGTAGTCCTATCCAAACAGATTGGTGGGTGGACTAAAGGTAAAAGTATGCCAAGAAAGGAGTGCAGAACAGAGTAAAATGATACTGATCAACTATTTCTTTTTTGTAGATCAACTATTTCTTTTTTTGTAGGCTTCTTGTGTGTTATAATTTCCTTTCTTGGTTAAGAGTTTCAAATAGATTTCTGCTTTATTTTGTCAGAGATTGCGATTGCCTATACTGTTAAATGCATTTTTTTAAACTTTATATAACTACTAATAAGTGTCCTTGACTTTGGTTTGAAGATCTGGGAAAATAAACTTCCTACTCAGTAACCTGAATCCTAGATCTCATAACTTCAGTTACTCAATTTACTACCTGTGTAAAGCAAAACCCCACAACACTGTATATCTGTAGCCATACAAGATGGACTCTTTCAAGTTAGTCTGGCAACTTTGCAAGTTGCCAAGTTGCAAGTTACTCAAACAATTATTGTGTTTATGAGTCAATTTAATAAATATATTATACTAGGTGGGTTTTTTTTTTGCTTTTTTTTAAAAAAATAGCTCTTTAATAATCACACTCCAAGGGTTGAGTGAATAATTTAAGTGGTGTGGTCATGAAATTGATTGAATCTTTTGTTGTTACCAGAGCTTGTCTAAACCCAAAACTTTTTAACTAGAAGATAGTGAGAGCCTTTGTAGGACAAGAATGGACTTATTTTTTCTCAACCCTTCTTCTAAGTGGTTGGATTTGGTGAAAGAGCAGAAGATACAGTGGAGGTTGGTTTGTTTGTATGAGAAAGGAGAGACCTCAGTGCACATCTATTCAAATATGTTTTCTTCCAATATCATTTGGACACACTTGAAAAGATCCAATGACCCCAGCATTCAGCTACCAAAGTTCCATGAAGCCTTTATAAAATAACAAAGTTATTGAACTTTTTTTTTCCCCAGAGGAATAAGATGCTAATCAGTAACCGTATTAAAGCCATAAGGTGCTTCTCAGACAATAGGCAGCCTTGGAGAGAGCTGAAGAGAATAGTCTATACTTGAAGTATTCAGCCCGTCATTAACCACAAGGACCATGCAGTAAGCAAGAACTTTGAAAAGAAAAAGAAAGAAATGTTGACTAAGAGTATTTTAAGTAGCTGTGTAACTTCTTTTTGGTCATAAAAAAAGGATACTCTTCATGGGGGCAACTTAAATTTGATTAGAAGCCATCATGGCTATACATAGAACTTGGTTTTTCGTTCAGAGCTTACAAACCTATGCAGGGAAAGAAAAGTTCTTCCTCTACCCTTCAAGATCTTCCAGCTGGACTTAGAATTAAATTACATGAGACAGGTAAATATGAGAAAAAAATTATTACATGCACATGGGAGGCCCAGTATTGAAACTGAGACCTAAAGAAATGACCAAGGCAAGCAGATTTTATACTTTTTAGACAGAGACAATAAATCAATGAAGAATTGGCAGGACAGAGAAAACTTTGAGAGTTTTGATTAGTAAGAAATTTAAACAAAATTTGAGTTGGGTAGTAAATTAGTAAAATAACAGTAGCCTTCTCAGCCCTGAATGTCCCATCTTTATTGATGAGGATGTCTCTTTACCTCCCAGTACAGGGAGAGTACCATTAACATGAGACATTAATTTCCCATTTTCAGGGGAACAGAGGAGAGATTGAGTGTCCTTATTGCACTGGCTGTCTCTTAAATACTTTTATTTAAGTAATCAGTATGCCTAAGTGGCACATTTGGGGGTGGCCTGACCTTGACCCCTATACTTGAAAAATTTGAGTATTTGCTTGTGTGCAATAAACATTTGCTTGTGAGTATTTGCTGTGCTGCAAAATTGTCTGGAGTCATGTAGCAGCACTTTCATTTTGTCATGCTCCTTATCAGCCTTCTTGCCTTGGGGTCACCTTTACTCATTTGCTTTGGCTGCCTAAACCTTGGAGACTTTGAGTCTGAGTGTTTGTATCAATCTGTTAGACTGGACATTCTCTTCCATTTCTTTTGACCAAGGCCAATATTATGAGGGTCTTAGTGTTGCAGAACACCAGAGAATGACTTCAGCATTGAATACTGTAGATTCCAATAATGCCATGGAGAGACTGTGAGCCTGCCCAGTGTCTCACTCCAGTTTATAGCCCAAGTCTAACCTGAGGTGTACCCAACTACTCTGAGTCTCCTGGGGTTGCTCAACTCACTGTGCACTTTCAGTTAGATTTATATCACTTTGCCTTTAGAATCATGGAACTGAAATGAATCTGAGCATAGGAAGAACTTTGATCTGGAGAGCTTGAGGACTTTCCTAATAAGACCAAGTTCTGAATGGAGAAGCCATTTAGTTACATAATTAGTCTTATTGCTTGTTAATCAGTTTCTACTGGTTATCTTTATTTTTAAGTTCTTTAACGGGAGGGAGTAAAAATCCATACTTTATTTTTTAATTTTAAGATAATTAGAGAGAGCAGGTACATCTTCTATGCTTACATGTGAGAGTTGGGGAAGGTGAAAGAGGGGGAGAGTGAATCCTGTTGCATGTGGAACCCAGGATCTTGGGATCATGACCTAATCTAAAGATAGAGTGGGCCCCTTGGCCAACTGAACCACCCAGCTGCTCCTATGCATTCTTTTATCTGCCACAGGGTTTAGCCTACAGCTAGTAACACAGGAGAGAGTATGTGGTCATAGGTCTAGCAGCGGCCTCATCATGTAGGAGTTTGTTAAAAATACAGACTCTCTGGTTCCACCCCAGGTCTCCTGAATCAGAAGCTGTATTTTAACAAGGGCCCTGGGTCATTCATATGGTATTCATTAGACCTTCAAAGGTGTGTGTGTATGTACACACACACACACACATACACACACAATCAGAAAACACTCAAATAAATATGTAACATCATATAGGAAGACCATAAAACAACACAGCCAACAATTCAAGTGCCTTCCATATAGGAATTTCATGGAGTTCTTTCCTGGTTTCTACACAGGGTAGTATGTGATTTTTCTGCCTTACTTATTGGGCTTCTCCTAAGATTTTTTAAAAGAGAGGTTTCCAAAGGCTTAACAAAAACAAATCTAATGATTGTTTTTGTAGCACAAACTGAAGAGAAAATAGAGGAATAAGGGGAGATTTCCTAGACAAAGCTCTGTAGAGGAGGTTGGTAAATTTGAAAGGCCTTTGGTGGTAGTAGGACACACAAGCTGACCACAACAACTAATTGGAACAATAACTTGAAGCCTAAAGGGCTTGCATTGTTGTGGTGGTTACTGTATCTTTTTCTTTTTTTCTGGACTGTCCAGTTCCTCTCTTTCTTCTTCCCTTTTTTTAGCTCTTTCCTCAATTTTCTCCTTTTCTTCTCTTTTGCTATATATATACTTTTTTTGATATTATCTATTTCTAAACTAGACTCTAAAAATCCCACATGCTTGATTGAGGAGTTGATTTTTATAATCCAAGATTATCTGGCCTACTAGCAAAGGAAAGCATGAATACTTTAGAGTTACAGATAGGAAACATCCCTGAGGCAAGAATTCAGTGCCACTTTGTACAAAAGAAAGGTTGGGGCTAGGGTACATCCATCCTGCTATCCACTCTACCCTCCTCACTGAGGTGATAAGGTTGCTTATACTCTGATACAGTTTGAGAGAATATTGAACTGCCTAGAGGATTCATCAAGGTCACATTCAACCTCCAAGTGAGTCATAGAAGAAACAGGATGTAGATATTGATCAGCTGGTTGTAATTGATGCTAAAGAATTATGGAAACCCAGGCCATAGTGCTACAGTCTTGAGTAGATTAGAATGACTGGACAGTGTCTCCAAAGGTACATTCCTTTTTTGTGTGTGATGCTGATAGATCGTAGCCTTGTACATGATATTTTAATGTTTCTCCTAACATTTGGGGACATCCATATGAAGCTCATTGCAAAAAACTACATTTTCTTTTTTGCAGTTTGTAAGAAAAGTAAAATACAGAGTTTTAGGCAGGATATTAAATATCAAATTAGCATAAAGCATCTAAATAAAACGTATTAATATTTTAATAAGAACAAAATGTTTTATTCCAAGAACATAATGTTTTAATTCAAGTGCTTATCTTTGAAATAAATTACAAGTTATTTTTAGGAAAATAATTTAATGAGGATCTTTTCTAATTCTTTATCATCATAAGTAGATAGTATCTGATATCAGGACTATATGTAGTACTTTTTTCTCCATTTGTCTATAGTACCTTTCTTACCATCAATCAAAATTTATTTTCTTAAATTATGTACCAAGTAATTGTAACTCTCTAGCTCAAATGATTTTGATTTGTCTTTTTCTTTCAAGAGAAAATATATTGTTTAAAATACTTGATAATGTATGCATATGGATTCCCTATCAATATTTTCATGTCAAGTATTTTAAAAGAATAATGAAGCATTTCTTTAAATACACCTAGATATTATTCTATTAGTGTTAATAATTCTTCAGAGTTTCAACAAAATGCTGATTAAACAATACTAATGAATCATTTTAACTCACTTTTTCAAAGTTGAGTTGTCTTTTGAATCTATAAGTTTTGCCAGTAAATAATTTTAAATACAATTTGCATTTTTGTGTAAGTTCATTCCAGTGTTCAAAGTGTGAGAGAAGTAAGTCACTTTTCCCCATACCCCCAGATTTATGGAAGTATGGTTGACAAATAACCATTGTGTGTAGTTAGGTTGTACAATGTAACTTTTAAAGGTATACAGTGTTAGAAAAAAAGGTATACAGTGTTATGAAATAATACCACGGTCAAGTCAGTTAACACATCCACCACCTCTTTTGTGTCTGTCATGAGAAGAGTTAAGATCTACTTTCTTAGAAAATTGCAAGTATAGGATGCAGTATTATTAACTCTAATCCCTATACTGTACACTTGATCTCCAGAAGTGATTGATTCATCTTATAATGGAAAGTTTGTATTTTCGACCAACATCTTTCCATTCCCACTGGCAACTCCTTACTCTCTAGGAACCACTATTTTACTCTATGGCATTATGAGTTTGACCTTTTTAGATTCCACATGTGAGTGAGGGCATACAATACTTGTCTTCCTGTCTGGTTTATTTCACTTAGCACAATGTGTTGCAGGTTCATCCACGTTGTCACAATGGCAAGATTTCCTGCTCTTTTCTGGCTGAATAATATGCTGTTATTTATTTATTTTTTTAATCCATTCATCCATCAGCAGATACTTAGGTTGTTTTCATATCTTGGCTATTCTGAATAATGCTGCAGTGAACATAAGAATGCAGAAATCTCTTTGAAGTTTTTGAGGTACTCTTTGATTTCCTCTATATATACACAGAAATGGGATTGCTGGGTGATATGGTAGTACTTTAAATTTTTTGAGTAAGTTACTTTTTGAAACCAAACTTTAAAGGTACTTTGAATTTGGTGGTAATGGGGTGCTCCTATAACTAGTTTCTTGAGTTCTACCTACTACTGCAAAAAAAAATCTTATAGAAACAGATAATCATGTCAAAAAATGGGCAGAAGAAATGAACAGAAATTTCTCCAATGAAGACATACAAATAGCTAACAGACACATGAAAAAAATGTTCATCATCATTAGCCATCAGGGGGATTCAAATCAAAACCACATTGAGAGACCACCTTACACCAGTTAGAATGGCCAAAATTAACAAGACAGTAAACAACGTGTGCTGGAGAGGATGTGGAGAAAGGGGAATCCTCTTACACTGTTGGTGGGAATGCAAGTTGGTGCAGCCACTTTGGAAAACAGTGTGGAGATCCCTTAAGAAATTAAAAATAGAGCTTCCCTATGACCCTGCAATTGTACTACTGGGTATTTACCCCAAATATACAGATATAGTGAAAAGAAGGGCCATCTGTACCCCAATGTTCATAGCAGCAAAGGGCACAGTTGCCAAACTGTGGAAAGACCCAAGAAGCCCTTCAACGGATGAATGGATAAAGAAGTTGTGGTCCGTATATACTATGGAGTATTATGCCTCCATCAGAAAGGATGAATACCCAACTTTTTTTATCAACATGGATGAGACTGGAAGAGACTATGCTGAGTGAAATAAGTCAAGCAGAGAGAGTCAATTATCATATCGTTTCGCGTATTTGTGGAGCATAAGGAACAACATGGAGGACATGGGGAGATGGAGAGGAGAAGGGAGTTGGGGGAAATTGGAGAAGGAGATGAACCATGAGAGACTGTGGACTCTGAAAAAACATTCTGAGGGTTTTGGAGGGCTGGGGAGGGGTGGTTGGTATTATGGAGGGCCGTATTGCATGGAGCACTGGGTGTAGTGCACAAACAATGAATTCTGGAACACTGAAAAGAAATTTAAAAAATAAAAATTAAAAAAAATCTTATAGAAAATCTTTGTTTCATATTTTGCCCTTGAACATACTTAAAGTTCAAATATTTTCCCATTTTGTGCCAGCGAAGTATTATTTATTAGCTATAATCATCATGCTATACATTAGATCTCTAGAACTTATGTATCTCATAACAAAGTTTGTACCCTTTGACCAAAATCTTGCCATTTCTCCCCCACTTGTTTGTGATAATTTGTTTAATAACTTTCCAAGCAAATGAGCCATAAATTTTTAAGAAGGAAAGTATTAGACACACAAATAGAAATTTGAGAAAACCCTCATGTTGCCCAATTATTCATGCAGCTTCTTTTGTGGCGAATTCTTTGTTTGTCTTATAAATCTGATGACTTCAGCTTTAATCAAAAACATTGCAACTATGCTGGGAAAATAAATATCAAATAAAAATTAAATCCATTTAAGTATAAAGTTCCCAAGAGACAGGATGATCATTATAGCTTCAGAACATTGATTTTCTGGTTATTAGACTGTTAAGTTTCATTTAATTTAATAACAAATATTTAAAACTTTATAAAATGTGATTTTTAAGTGGTAAAGGCCTACAGTTTCTCTAATGACTCAATTTAAACAAATTAGGTTCAATTAGTTTTATCAGGAAATAAAAATTTGTACAAACAGTAATTACTATCAAATTCCTTCAAACAGACTTTGACCAATTTTAAACATCAAAAGCTAATAAAGTATAAATAAGTTAAGAGATAGAAATCTAGAGAATTAATATTACTTATGTTTTAAATATCAATATCTAATAAGAAAAACAATAACAGTAATCATATGTAACTTCTAGTTTAGTAGAGAAATCATGAAGATAAGAACATTCAAGGGGAAGAACAGGGAATGTTTTGCATTGCACTAGCAGACAGAAGAGCTTTATTCTTGATAAATAAATCACAAATTGGGGTGATGACTTATATAAGTTATCCCTATAAAGTCTTAGTTTGCTCAAGTAATAATTGCTGAATTTAGAAAGTTACATACAGTGTTCAAACATAATTTCAACTCTTCAGATTTTGAAAGGGTTGAAAAAGTGGCTTTAAACTTTCATTGTTTTACAAATTTTACCATCAGCTTGCATATTTAGCCATTGATATGTAATACCTGATCTGTCTCTCATTTGTTGACATTGGTTGAGTGACTTTGGCTTATGATTAAGTGACTGGGTAGGGTGTGGAGTCACCTGGATTTTAAACCAAGCTCTACTCCTTACTTGTTATATGAGCTTGAGTAGGTTATTCTATGCCTCAGTTTCCTCATCTGTAAAATGATGGTGGTAATGCCTACTATATTTTAGACTGACAGGAGGAATAAGTGAGTTAACACTTGTGGTTCACTTCTTAATGTCTAACACATAGTGCTAAATTAATGTTACTCATTTTTAGTAATACTACCAATAATAGTAATAGTAGTACTTAAAAAGAGAGACACTTGATCAAATGATACATTTGGAATTAGGGTACATTAAGCAGCTTTCTTAGTTACAGAATTTTCATAGCCATTCATATACTTTCAATATGTGTTGTGAATCTCTAAGGGAGAGGGTGCATAATGTACATGTTCTCTAAATTTATAGAGCTATAGGACATTAATTTTGGCTCAAGGATCTCATGTGGGCACTGCTTTGCCGAATACAGTTTAGAAACACTTGCTTTTTGGCATTCCCAGGATTAAACCAGACTCTGCAACATCCCTTTAATGAAAAGGTCTTTTTTGAAGTTCAGTCCTGGCTCTGGCCTAGGTATTTTATGTCTGGAATCCTATCCTTATGGTCTTTGTCAAGGCTGATTTAGCAGATGGTAAAGCATGATAGAAATATAATAAATGCCTATTGATCATCCTAACTAATTTTACATCATCTAACACATTAACTCAGTCCCAGATTTTTCTTAGTTCTTTGAAGACCTCTGCCAGAAAGAACATTTGGAGCATTTGTTCCCTCAGACACCCTTTGGATTACATGTGAATATTTCCATCCTATTTGAATCTGTTTTCAAAATAAAGCGTGATCAGAAGCTGCTTTAAATGTTTGACCAGAATCCAAATCCCCTCAGGAGGCTTTGTGAAATGTCATTCATGTCCAATTCCCTGATGCATTTATAATGTTCCTGTTGTATCTTTCTTTCCTGCATCTTTATTTTTTAGATATCCATCCCATTCTTTTCTTCAGGGAGGAGTGAAACCAATATTAAACACAAAGTCAGCCTTCTGGAGGGGTTGCCAATAGATGCATAGCCCATGGGCCAAGTTCTGCTGTGCCTAACAGCCATGGCCCATGAGGCAAATGACAGAAGCTTCCCAGTCATATCCAGATGAGCAGTGAGGGCGACATTTGCTGTAGCTGGAGTCCTGGCATCCAACCCTTGTGATTCTAAATAAAAAAAAAAAAAAAAAAATCAAGCACACTTAATGGGAAAACAGTACTTTTCTCACAAATACTGTCAAAACTAACCTCAAGTCCTAGGAGGCAGGAATAGCAGCCAAGCCCGTATTTTGAACCTTTATCCCATTATTGCAGTACTCAAGAACATTACATTTTAGCTTCTTGACTCAAACTTTGGCCTAGCAAGGGCATTGGTACCCCTCCCCACAACCTTGAGTTTGAGAATAAGGTATCTGAATTTGGGCACGTATGAGGTTAGTTGGAAACTCTTGGAGGTAAAAGAACCTTGGACCAATATATAAGTGATTATTTTTCTCATCAGCAATCTCTGTGGTAAAATATGAGGTTTATGGGTACTTAAGAGGGCACATGGAACTGAGTCTGAATGCAGCTCTAGTATCTATTGCATACTATATGCATACATGCATACGTAAGGGATATTAGCTGTGTCCTTCAGCAAGTTTTGTTAATCCCCTCAAAGACTTGGTTTTCTTTTTCTTTTTTTAAAATATTTTAATTATTTATTTGACACAGAGAGAGAGATCACAAGTAGGCAGAGAGGCAGGCAGAGAGAAAGGGGGAAACAGGCACCCCGCTGAGCAGAGAGCCCGATGCGGGGCTAGATCCTATGACCCTGGGATCATGACCTGAGCAGAGGGCAGAGGCTTTAACCCAATGAGCCACCCAGGCACCCCAAGACTTGGTTTTCTCACCTGTAAAATGGGCTGATGTCAGGACTGCAAGAAATAGTGCATACAAAAATCCTTAACAAATGTCTGAACATAGTGAAAGCTCAATAAGTATTATTATAAGGTCACCATGGTTTCTCCACCAGAGATTGACTGTCAATAAATGCCCTTTAAATGATGTCTTTTAGGGGTGCCTGGGTGGCTTAGTGGGTTAAGCCTCTGCCTGCCTTCGGCTCAGGTCATGATCTCAGGTCCTGGGATTGAGCCCCACATTGGGTTCTCTGCTTGGCAGGGAGCCTGCTTCCCCCCTCCCTTGCCTGCTTGTGATCTCTCTCTCTCTCTCTCTTAAATAAATAAATAAAATCTTTAAAAAAATAAATGATGTCTTTTAGAGCAATAGCATTTGAGGATGTGTGGTTTTTCTACAGGGTTAATTTCTTGAACTCTGACAACTTTCTGCCCAGAGAATCTTCTGTCCTCTTGGTGCCATTCTGTATTTGGTAAGCTCTCCCGTTCTTGCTCTCCCTCTTCACACAGCCTTTATCAAAGTAACCTATTGGTGGTTTTGTCCTGCACTTTCTTGCCTTCCCAACCAAGCATGGGCTCTTTCCACTTTACTAACAGCTTGAGGGGAAGGAGAAGTAGGAAAGGATCTTTGAAAGGGAACCCAAAAGAGCTTCAAATCCATAATCAATCCCAGGAGACTACCTAGATATACAGAGGGCCACTTCTGTGAATTGGGCACAGCCAAGTAAAGCTTTGTGGAGGAGGCAAGATTTGAAGAACTGATAGAATTTGTCTAAATGAAGAAGGAAAAAGGAGGAAGAGAAGGAAGATATGGAGAAAGAATTCTACTGAATGTTGGTAAAAGTCTTATATTAGAACTTTAAGATCTAGGTTTGATTCATTACTTTGTTTTTCTAGCTGTATTCTTGGGCAAGATCTTTAAAAACTTTGAGCCTCAGTTGATCCATGATGTAAATATGGTCTGGTAATGCAAAGTCAGAAAACTTCTGTGAGAACATATTTAATAAAATTAAGCTGAATTTTATAGATATGACTTCAATAGATGCATTTAGTTATATAAATTTTAAATTGTGATATTATCTATGGTACAAAGCTGTTAATGCCTGAAAATATAGTATAATCCTGATGTAAAACAAGCGTCAAATCAGAACCATAATTATCATTAAGGTATTTTCAAGTGCCTATTTTCCCCTGGCAAGCTCATACCTCTGCATTTTGTCCTTTTTCTTACATCTGATTTATACCAGTGTCGCTTTAAGGTAGTTCAAGAGATTTGCCTTTCCAAGGATACCAATTGCAACCTGATGGACTGCTGCATACGTAATTCTTTCCATTTAAAATTACTTTTATTCCCCTAAGGACCAAAGAAATTATTAAAATTTTACAAAGTTTTAAAAAATTGTTTAAAATTTTGGAATTAGAGAATATAGTGAAGGTATAAAACATTGTGAGTAAGCTTTTCCTACTTAATATTTTCCTTTATGACATAGTCTTTGAAAATATCATTATTTGAAAATATCATTGTTGGGGCACCTGGTGGCTCAGTGGGTTAAAGCCTCTGCCTTTGGCTCAGGTCATGATCTCAGGGTCCTGGGATTGAGGCCCACACGGGCTCTCTGCTCAGAGGGGAGCCTGCTTCCCCCTCTCTTTCTTTGCCTGCCTCTCTGCCTACTTGTGATCTCTGTCAGTCAAATAAATAGTCTTTTTTTTTTTAAAGTTTCTTTTAAAGTTTCTTTAAAAAAAAGAAAATATTATTAATGGCTTCATATTATTCAGAAGTATGGTAACATATATTTGTGTCACCAGTCTTTGAATGGTGAACATTCTGTCCCAAGTTTCCACTATTATAATTATACCTGCAATTTATATCCTTGTATAAGAATCAACATCCATGGTCTTTAAATTTCCATGAAGAAAGGAAATATGTTTCCTTCACTTATAGGTTTAAAAGTGCATCTTGACCCTCCATCTGTTACACAGATTTTTTCTGAAGCATTAGAAGTACCATTTTCCTTGCATACTAGCAGAAGACCAATTTCCAGTGGCACTTTACCTAGGAGCTTTTCCACCAAATATGGCATTTCCTTAGGAACGTTTTACTATAGTTTGCTAGAGGATTCTATTCACTGAAAAAAAAAAGACAAAACCCATGATCTCAAGATAAATAAATTTATGTCAAATGAGTTCTGGAAGAATTAATTTTCAGATATGTAATTCCAGAATTTAATTAGATCACCCTGAGGATGGATTCAGTGAATGGTCTCAGATTGAGTATTCATGAGACAAAAAGGATTTTCCTAAGAACTGATGAGCATACTTGGGTTTTGTACTTCAATGTTTTTTTTTTCTCACCCTAAGTGTATCTCCTATTCATGAAAACAATTGTAACGCGCCCCCGCCCCCGCCTCCGCCAAAAGAATAATGAATGAATATAAACCTTTGATCAAGAATTAAATATTATCATTCCTGGGGCACCTGGGTGGCTCAGTGGGTTAAAGCCTCTGCCTTTGGCTCCAGTCATGATCCCAGGGTCCTGGGATCCAGGCCCATGTCTGGGCTCTCTGCTCAGCAGGGAGCCTGCTTCCTCCTCTCTTTCTGCCTGCCTCTTTGCCTACTTGTGCTTTCTGTCTGTCAAATAAATAAATAAAATCTTTAAAAAAAAGAATTAAAGCTTATCATTCCTTTATAAAATCTGTTATCAGATACTTCATATAGTGTCATATGTTTTTCACTTCTTTCTGGTTAAGGGACCTCAATCGAGTTAATTTGTTATAACTGGATAGGCTTGTGCATTCTTACCCAAAAAATTATTTAAAAATATTTGTTATTTGTTCAGTGCTTCTTTAATAGGAACTATCACTTCAGAAAAAACTTTTTTCATTTAATTTTATTTTTTCAGTGTCCCAAGATTCATTGTTTGTGCACCACACCCAGTGCTTCATGCTTTTTTAAAAATTTTATTTATTTTTGAGGGAGAGAGAGAGAGAGAGAAATAGTGTGTGTGCAAGAGCAGTGGGAGGGGCAGAGGGAGAAGGAGAGAATCTCAGGAGCTTGGAGCCCAATGTGGGGCTCCATCTCATGATCTATGAGACCATGACCTGAGCCAAAAACAAGAGACAGGTGCTCAACTGACTGAGCCATCGAGGCGTCCCCCAGACGTTTTTATTCTGACAAAATGACCTATTATATCATTTTATCTCCAAAACTAATTTGCCATTTCCCCCCACCTATATGAAGTGTTAAAAGTCTTTAGTTGGGCTGTAAAATGAGCCAGTAAGGTTGGTTATCAGTGGTCAACTAACCAAAAGAACTTAATTTCTTTTAATTGAATAATAGAAATCACAATGGTAGTCACACACTCATGTACAGCTGCAAAATAATAACCATGCCCAAAGCATCATTTAGTATTGAAAATACCTTTTGATTTCAAAGGATGAGGCAAATAAGTGTCTTATATGCACATGCATATATTCCCCCAGAACTTAAAGAAGCAAATATTTTGCATTTCACTATATTCCTTTCTTTATATAAAATGAGATAAAAGGGGCACCTGGGTAGCTTAGTTGGTTGGGCGACTGCCTTTGGTTCAGGTCATGATCCCAGAATCCCGGGATTGAGTCCTGCATTGGGCTCCCAGCTCCATGGGGAGTCTGCTTCTCCT